>JAJEKV010000002.1:9620779-9826324 GCA_021234155.1 Isoetes taiwanensis
CGCCTGGTAGCGCTTCACGTTCGGTGCATGCCCTTCACCACTAGCGTGGATGGGAGAATAATGATAAGCCCCGCCGCGGGATTGATCCAGGCGAAGAAGAATGTTTATGCTGATTACACTCTGCCAGAACCCGGCGGGCGCCTTTCGAATAGCGGCGATATCGACTATCTTGTCTTAATTAAAGAGAACGTAGCGCATTTCTCGGCACCGCCATCCCGCTTGTCCGAAATTAGCGGTATTGCGGCCCGCCATAAACGCGGTAAAGGCACGGTAGAAGCCATCGAGCTGCCGTATCATCCCACGAGAACGAGTCACTTCGGTAGAGCGGCCAAGATTTCGCGAAAACAAGCTTACTGCATTTCAAACTAGATTAAACTCACCCAATCCGGAACCTTTTAGCCACCCTAAAATAGTATATGATATATAAATACAAACCCATTTTCAATGTTTAACAGTGTATGTTGCCCCACAATTATATGCAACAGCATAAGCAATGCAAGAAGAACCAAATAGAACTAACATATAGCCATTAATCACTTGGCCAGGATGCGGCTAGAGGGCTAGCGGGAGCGACAAGCTGTGAGACCTTATAGAAGAGCAAACCCCGCCCCAGACAGCCCCAGGCAAGACCTATTGAAGATGAGAACCCATGACCCAGGAGGCAGAATGGCCAGGATGGGGGCGGATGCAGGAGCAGATAAAAGGCATTATAACGTAAAGTACTTGGCAGTGGGTTGGTGACGTGCTGGAGTTCATAAGCATAAACTCAGGAGGAAGGACAGAGGAGCAAAGAGAAGGAAGTCCCCGAATTAAGAATCTTGGAGCTTCAAGTTAGAACTTCGAGACTCGGAAACTCGAGGAAAGAGGAAGAAGCGACTCCGGGAGCCAGCAGAGGAAGCGGGAGAACACCCCGGAAGGGCGACAAAGGAATACGGGGCTAAGAGCTACCGGGAAAGAAGGTGATTCCCCGCCGCTGGACAATGCTTGTGAAGGCCACGGGAAAGCTGACGATTCTCGGGAGAAACAGTCGAACTTGGAAGTAGAGAGCATAGGCGGGCCAATGGCGAAATGCGAAATGTATACTGGCATGGATAAGGACGAAACCAAGAGATTGCGGCAGCCAACTTGAAAGGAAGCGCTTCGGTCACGGTGGAAGAGGTATGCGAGGCACGGCAGGGTCGCGCGAAAGTTGAGAAAAGTTTACTAAAAGCCTTCAAGCGCCATTACGTTCCCAAGGAACATAAGTCGGCTTATGATCACGTGATTTTCTGGCCGAGGTTGCGGCAAGGCAACAAATCGATTCGAAATATCACGGAGAATTCCTTGGGGCTAAAGGCATGTGCAGAGAGTTGGGAGAGAAGCATCGCGATGAAAGCTTCGCCATAAAGGGGCTGAATGAGGGAAGTCATAGCAAGCTTATGAGAGCAATAAACCCTAGGACTGATGTCGAGCGAGAATCCAAGGCTACAGCTTGCGAGGGGTCAGGACCTCAGAATAGCGGGCACAAGCGCCAGTACTTCCGGGGAGAAAGGCAAAGCGTGAAGCTATAGCCCCGGCGGCAGCCAAATCCAGTCCGGCTAGAGCCCCATATGGTGGGAACGGGGGAAGCGGCGAGGAGAAGAAGCAAGTGTCCTTAAGGACAAGCGGGAGAAGTCAAACTACTCCAAAGCAAAGGCAATCCTTTTGCAAGCGATGCCCAAGGAAAAGAGGCGGGGAGTGCATAGAAAAGCAAATTGTGCTTGGTGCTTCCGGCGGGCCATAGAACGCGACAAACTGCCCCTACGCCATGAGTGCAGCCCTAGCGGAGTTGGGAGATTGGGACATCCCGGTCCGACGGCGGGCTAAGAGGCCCGCGACTACATTCGTGGTGAGTGTCACATCTTTGCCGCAGAATAGATACTGAGAGCAAGCGAGAGCGATAATATAAGGTAATTTCCACGAGGGAAGGCTAAAGCTAAGTCCTTCATAGTCTTGATAGACTCGGGAAGTAGCCATAACTTTGCATCCCCGTAATGGTTCGGGGATGTTGAAGTTGAAGCCGCTAAAGTCAAAACCAAGACCCGTTGTTTTAGCAAGTGGTGCAAGAAGGCGTATCGGGCGGCAAGAGAATTAACTTCGACATCGACTTTGCCGTGGATTAATATCGTGATGGGAGCGAAGTAATGGGCATTGGAAAGTATGACTTGATCATAGGAATGGAGTACCTTGGCCAGCAGGGCCATTATCGACCGTGGAAAGCGAAAGGTGACCTTCCCAACGCCCGGACGGCAAGATCATTGAGATAACAAAAACGGTTGTTCCCATCATGCAGTGCATGTCTTCTAAACGGCTGTTCAAGTGCATCAAGAGTGAGCAAGTGGCATACATCTTCAAGCTTGAGATTAGTGAGCCGGAATCAGAAGGAAGCAAGGAAGACAACGCGCTCAGCAAGTTGCCGAAGCAAGTATCTCAGCTAATCACGGAGTTCCATGATCTCTTTCCAGATGAGATCAAGCAGCTCCCTCCTTATAGGGGAGTCGAGTGCGAGATAGCACTCGAACCAGGAACAAAGCCAACAAGCAAGGCTCCATATAGAATGACAACACAGGAGTTGTCGGAGCTGAAGAAGCAGTTGCAGGAGCTGCTTGACCTAGGTTTCATTAGACCTAGTGTCTCGCCGTTTGGAGCGCCCATTCTTTTTGTCAAGAAGAAGGATGGATCCTTGAGGATGTGCATAGACTATAGACAGTTGAATAAGCACACCATTAAGAACAAGTATGCGCTCCCAAGATCGAGGCGATTTGATGGATCAGCCCAAGGGCAAAGATCTTCTCCAAAATCGACTTAAGGTCGATATCATCAGATCGGGATAAAGGAAGAAGATATCCATAAGACCGCCTTCGTAACGCGGTATGGGCATTATGAGTTCACGCGAATGCCTTTCGCTTATCAAATGCCCCCGCGAACGCTCATGAGGCTCATGAACCATATCTTCGTGGGAGTTCCCGGACACCTTTGTGATTGTTTTCTTTGATGACATTTTGGTGTATAGCAGATCCCTTTGAAGAGCACGCATAACACTTGAGAAGAGTGCTAGAGAAGTTGAAGAGGCACCCGTTATGCGCCAAGTTGTCAAGTGCCACTTTGCAACGTAAAAGGTGGAGTATCTAGGTCATGTGATCTCAGCAGAAGGCATCTCAAACGAGACCGCCAAGATTGAGGCCGCTATTCAAGGCCGGCGCCAAGAATGCATGAAGTCGGTTTCCTCGGCCTAGTGGTACTACAGAAGTTCGTGGAAGAACTTTGCTAAGATAGCAGCCCAAGTAATCGCAGACCGACGAGGGGCGTAGAAGGTGAAAGATTGGGTAGAGCATTGGCACAAGAAAGCCCAAAAGGGGTTTGAATTGTTGAAGGAAGCTTTAACAACAGCCCCAGCTTTTAACCTCGCGGACGGACCGGAGAAAGATAAGCTAGTAGCAACAGATGAGTAAGATAGCTACAAAGTGCTTATGCAAGAAGAGCGTGTGGTAGCGTATGATTCCAGGAAGATGAACGACGCCGAGACGCGCTACCCAACGCACGATCAGGAGTTGCTTGCGGTTGTCAGGGCATTAAGAATATGGAGGCATTATCTCTTGGGAAGGAAGTTCCAATTGGATACCGACCATCAGAGCCTCCAATATGTATTCACGCAACCACACCTTAATCTGAGGCAGCGGAGATGGATGGAGTTCCTCGAAGAATATGACTTTGATATAGTCTACAAGCCGGGGAAGCTCAATGTGGTAGCAGATGCGCTTTCAAGGCATCCCCTGACAACTAGAGTGCATTGCAATGCAATTTCGACGCTCTCCAGCGACTTTGGTAAAAGGATTGAAGAGTCCTTGCCAACGGATGTGGATTTCAGGGAAGTATGGGCAAGCCTTTCGAAGGAGGCCAGAACAGATAAAGAGCGGGAGGCCTTCAAGCATTATAAGAAGGAAGGCAACCTGTTATACCATAAGAACAAGTTGTGCGTACCCGAATCATCAGGTGTAAGGAAGTTGATCCTCCACGACACGCACAACAGCCCAATAGCTGGCCATGCGGGATTCATGAAAACATATTTCAAAGTGCGCAGCAGCTATTATTGGCCAGGAATGAAGAAGCAAATAGCTCGCTACATCAAGGAATGTCAGCTATGCCAGCGACGGATCGAAGGCGAGCAGCTTCGAATTCCAGGGGCATTAGAGCCATTAGCGGTGCCAAACGCTAAGTGGGAGGTAATCAGCATGGATTTCATCACAGGACTCCCAAGAACAGCGAGAGGCAAGGATGCCTTAATGGTAGTGGTCGACAAGTTGTCGAAGATGGCACATTTTGTGCCTTGCAGAACCACAGATACAGCCATGGATACAGCAAAGCTCTTCACCAAAGAGATCTTCAGGCTTCATGGCATGCCAAGGGAGATCATCTCCGACAGGGATCCGAAGTTCATGAGTGCCTTTTGGCAAGACCTCTTTGCGGCGATCCGCACGGCTATCCATGAGCACGGCGATATCATCCTCGACGGATGGCCGCACGGGAGCGGACCAACAGGATTTTAGAGGACATGCTACGAAACTATGTCTGGAATAAGCAAGGTATGTGGGAAGAATTTATTCACTTGGTGGAGTTTGCATACAATAGCACCAAGCAGGAATCATCCCAAATGTCGCCGTTTATGATCAATTACGCTATCGTGCCTAACTCCGCAGACATTTGGCACAACCTGTCAAAAGTGGAAGTTTCAGCAGCCAGATGTTACCGATATATGCAGCACTTTGTAGAGGAAGTTCGTGGCTATCCGCTAGCAGCAAGAAGAAGGCAAAAGAGCATCGCCGACAAGCATAGAACAAGAAGAGAGTTCAAAGTTGGAGATGATGTTTGGCTCAAGATTAAGGTGAAGCAGCGGCTCAGATCGGCAATTGCAAGAAGCTTGCTCCAAGGTGGGCTGGACCTTTCGAATAGTCGAAATAGGCAATCAAGCCTACAAGCTAGACTTGCCAAAGACACCCTAAAGATTCATAAGGTCTTCCACGTGAGTTTGTTGAAGAGACATACCCCAAATCCGCAGACGAAGTCTTGATTCGCCAACGCCGTTGGAAATGACGGAGGAACAAATGGAAATAGTTCCGAATTGATTCTTGATAAAGCTTTCAAGAAAACCAGGAGATCAGAATTCCTCCAAAGATTTGGTCAAGTGGAAACACTTACTAGTGGAAGACGCCACGTGGGTACTTAAGAAAGATTTAGTAAAGCAATTACCTACGTTTATGGAGCAATGGGACGGCAAGGTCATCTCCCAAGAAATCGGCTCGTGCATGTCGATTTGTGTAGGTTAATTCTTGTATAGTTAAGATTAATTCACGCGATGCCACCTATGCTTAGTATGGGGTCGCATCGCGTTGTCACCGATGATGGGACCACTATGGTGATCTCTAGGGCGGGTGTAATGTCAATGTAGGCATGACCGTTTCCGCTTTGGGAAAGTGGAAGGTAGATTAGAAAGTCTACTGGTCCCACCTAAGTAGACGACCTCGAGAAAGGAGGTCATTGAAGAATGCATTGATAGGAAAAGCACCTTTAGCCCCATATATGCTTTGATAGGAGGAATCTATCCTTCGCTACCCCCGCGAGAAGGATATCCTCCACCGGGCAACTAGAGGTGTAGGCATGAGCGCATATATGGGCATGTATTTGTCTCAGCGGCCATAATGGAAGATTCACCCTCTTCCCCGCCCGGGAGATTAGCCATGCATCCATGTAGATAGGTGGGTGGTCACCATATAACCAAAAATTTTAATTAATAATTAAATGGTACTAACGTAGTGTCGACACCGCAGCCAAGAGAGCCCGGAGGAGGGCAAGGAGGTCGAATTTTTGAAGACTTGCAACACAAATTTTGTTGGAATGTGTTGCAAGGAATTAAGGGTACCTCGAACGTTAATTTTAAATTTTGATAAACTTAATAGTAATGTTAAGGGAATGTTGGAGTAATCGTTAGTAATGTTGTGAATTGATAAGTTATTTTATAATATAATAATGTGATAAAAAGTATTACCTTGAGGTAATTTTAATAAATGTGTAAGTATTATAGGAGTATATCGTGATGCATCGTGTTGATTGCGTGTTAGGAAGATTCCAAGGTGGAGAACTAATGCATGCCGCTGGACAAAGATCATTTCAAGGTGGGGAGAATGTGACGTTCCAAACAAGCGATACGCCCCGGGACGTATATTGTACCGCCACGCCACGCCAGACACACGCACCACCGCATTGACGGTACGCCAACGATAGCCAAGTGGGTAGCCCTAGGGGGCAACTTGCTAAGAATGTGCATTAGTATTAATGTGCACATTTTCCAATGTACACATTAATGTGGGCACATTTCCATGTGGCCACTTGATGCCAAGTGGGCCATACCCATAGGTGCAAAGTAATGTGCACATTTTCCAATGTACACATTCATTAATGTGCACACATCTCCATGTGAGCACATTTGGGTGCACACATTTCCATGTGGGCACATTTGGCCACCTAGCCCTTAAAGGCAAGTGGGCCCATTACCAATTATCCCACATGCCAAAAGGGGATAATTGGAAACCCTAGCCACCCCTTGTCTATATAGGGTTGGAAACCCTAACTAACCTAATTTTTCGATTTTAGGGCTTTAGAATCTCGCTTTTGGTCGCCTCAACAGCCAAAACCGCATCCCGCATCACCGGGAGAATTGCATCCTTAGTTCCTCGAGATTGAAGCAAGCCGTAAGGATGGTCGAGCTCAGTCGAGGAGCCCCTCAAGGATCAGGTATTTGGCCAATTAGATAGTCTAAACCCTATTTTTAGGCATTGAATCAATAGGTTTAGCCTATTAGATTGCTCATAGCAGCCCTCTAGAACTCTAGATATAGATTCTAACTAAAGAACCTAACTCTATGATATAGATTAGATCTTGTTCTTTAGTTCTTCTCGTGATGTATATGGATGATGTATCTCCGTGAACTCCTTGTATTGGGAAGGGGGTAGAGACCTAAAGCTTTGTAGTTGATGCTCCTAGAGTAGCCTCTCTAGCACATGGAGATTCGCCCTGGCACAAGAGCCACACCGGATGTGGGTGAAGGGGCCGACCGGCCGAGAAGGAGGTTCATGTCCCGACTCTTGAGCGACCCCTCCGTGTGTGTAAAGACCACGGGGTCACCGTGACTAGGTCTAATGGCTTGCCACCTGCGTGTGGGCAAGGCATGGGCTCACACTGTGGAGGTGGTGAATATGACCTTCCATTGAGTCCAAGTCGGATACGGGCGGTGGCCCTCTAGTCACCTTGAGTCAGATTGTAGATCTCGGAGGGAGAAATCCCACCGCCCCCATCGGAACCGGGAGATGTAACCCGTGATATAGCCCCCTTGGCTATGCATCCCGGCGGCTGCAACAGTCCCAACACTTTTCAGCCTACTACCAGCAGTGTGCAATAGAGGGGCGATGGAGGGACAACCCTAGGCCATGTTCTTATGCCGCCCAAATCCATTGCCATGAATTCCATGCCCGCAGAATGAACTCGAGACCCAAGCTTGTCACCCATCCCCGTATCCGAGCCTTGGGTAGGGATTCCCTATGTGATGTGCTGATCTTTGTCTATGCAGATATGTGGAGGACTATCCTTCGTGATGGTCATATGATGTTGATGTATGTGCTACTGACATGTATGTTTACGCTTCCGCAGCTAGGTAGGCCCTGAGGGAGACGGGGAGCAATGACCCTTCCACTCTTCCCACTGGAACCCGTTACGGTTGCAGTGTCATGTGGAGGGCCCCAGATTGGCACTGGAGCTGGTATGGGGATGAACTCCGGTTGTATACGGTGAGTGCAACCGTGATCAATGGTAGTAGGGGACGCCACGTAACTCCTCAGAGCCTGAATAAACCTTATAAAAGTACTTGGTTCAGCAAATCTCATAGGAGGTTTAGGTTCCGGTCTCTTTTCTTTTTCTTGCTTAGCAAAATATTTCTTAACAGCACACCTAATATCAGTATGGCCAACTTCTTTACAAAAAGAACAAACAGGACATTCCTTTCCAAAGTGGCCTTTTCTATTGCATTTAGGACACGCTTGCCAATAGCAAATTTCTGATGGATGAGAATTCCTATTGCAATGAATACATTCAGGGTAAGTTTTACCTGTTCTTGTAGCCTTGAGTTCAACCAATTGTTTGGTTAGTTCTGCTAAAGCTTCAGTAACCTTAGATAGGTCTGACTTGACCTCTGCAACTTGAGAATTAGCTTTCTCCTCTTTAGATTTCTTCTTTTCTTTCTTTATGGCATAAACTGGAATGGAAGGGTGATGATCATAATGTGCATCAGTAGCATCAGGGTAAAAAGGATCATGGCTATGGTGAAAAACATGGTGCTTGTCGTCGCAAAGTAGAGAGCATCCGAGTCGTCAGTGGTTTTGGCAAAAACTTTGTATATAGAATCAAATCCTTCGCCAGCTTTGGATCTGAGCGGTTTCCTTTGGATGTCCGGTCTCCTATCTAAACCATTAATAAAAGCGGTGACTAAAAAAGGGTTGGAATTGTGACTGAGCTCTTTGGCACTCGTCAGATATGTACTAAATCTTTCTTTGTACTGATTCACACTTTCCCCTGCATGTATAGAAAAACTTTGCAACTCATTTACCAAATCTTTTAGAGCAGCCAACCTACCAAACCTTTCTAAGAACTTCTTGACGAGTTCATCCCATGAGGTGGTTCCCATTAACTTTTCATAAGTTAACCAAGCACCAGCCTCACTCTCCTCTTTGAAACATTTTTCAAATTCTGAAAGCTTGCATCCTTTTTTAAAACCATAGTCCCTGTAATAATCTTCAAATATTCTCAAAAAGTAGGCAAGGGAACAGGGACATTCAATTCAAATTGATATGGCAGGTTTTGGAGCAGGCTAGTTGAGAAACTTGAAGGCAATGGCCTTTCTCTGCAATGATCTGGTGCATCAACATCCTCTAATGGTTCTTGTTCTGCTGGAAATTTTTGTTTTGGAGCCATGAGTTCTGAGATCCAGGAAGATCTCGGTAGAACCTCCAAGATGTTGACCCTCAACCTGGCTAGAGAGTCAAACACAAGAAGCCAACTTGAGTTTATGCTCAAGTTGGGGTTAGAACCTCGAGATCACTTAAGGTGATCAGTCTACACAAGAATTTTTTAAAGAAAAAGCTCAGATATCAAGTACTCATACCTTTCCCAACTCAAGAATAAGGAGCCTTCACTCAAATCGATGTAGTTCTCATAGATGGATTGATTTTCAAGGTCAAATAATTGTGACTCGTGTAGAAAAGTTATAGGCATGCAAGGGAAAAGATCTTGACCAAGTCTGAGTTCTAGTCTGCAAGATATTCGATCTCAAAGTTGAGTCAATTTTTGGTCAATACCGGTCAAAGCCACAGACAGATCTCAGAATTTTATAACTCGAGTTGCAGAGAGAATTTTTGAGAAATTCCAAAACTGATTTGAAGTATAGGTCCTAAAGGTGTGGAGCATGTAATCAAATCTTATTTTGAATCATTAAAACTATTTTTTTGGCACTGTTTTGTGAATAACAGTCTAAAATTGTATCAGACAGAATGCAAAAAAAGATAACTTGAGTTTGGAGTGGTTTTTTCTCGAACTTTTTGTGCACACAGGTGCAAATATAATTGGAAATAAGGGGCAACTAGTCATATGCAAGAAAAGGTTGCAGAATATCTTACTGTAAAAATGTTTTCGTGGCTAGAATGCTAAAAGAATATGACAGTCAAACTTTTAGGCACTTGGCAGGCAATTTCCATTGATATGAAAATAATACAAGATAGATGTAGGTCATAAGAACATAAATCAATCATCAGAAGATCTTAAAAGGCCATATAATAATATCATAGTAGGATAATCAGTCCAATTTTCTCAAATCGAACTGTGGAATGCTCAGATACTTCATAAACGTCTTCAGATCATGCTCAGCATGTATCAATGTTGAGGTTTGATGCGTCTGGGCCTTCCACCCCAATTATATTTTCAAAATTTTATGAATCCAGAATCTTAGGCACTGATTATGGGTTTGTTGGGTAGCTAAGAGGCGGGAAAGGTTTTTTCTAAGTTTAGGGTTCACGGAGGGAATCTCGCGAGCATCTTTCGAGTATATTTCGAGAGTCTGGCCTTTTAAAAAATCAATTTTCAATGGTTTAAATGGAAAAATCAAACCTTAGAGTTTTGAGAATCTTTTAGGGATCTTTGAGGATGCCTTCCAAGAATTTCGGAGCATATCTGACCTTGCCACGTGGCATAGGGCATCCTCATGGTATCTAGAATGATACCTAAGTTATCCACCTAGGATCCTAATGTTCCATAATAGGGTTTGTTTTTCAAAAGCAAAGGCCCAAAAATGGGATGGAAATATGAAATAGAAATGAGCTTATGATAAGATAAAGGAAGAATTGAGGAATCAAAGCAAAAAATGGGGAAAGGCATAGGGGAATGGAGATGGGAATAGTTTGGGGGCAAAAGATTCTAGATTACCATGGGGTCTTCCAACCTCTAACTTCCAATCTTCAAAAGGTATCTTCCAATCTTCTTATCCAAAATCTTTTAAGCATCTTTTGATTATCTTTGACCTCAAATGAAGTATTTCTTATGGGAGTTGACCTTGAAGATAAATATCCTTTGACCTTCACACCAATGTTGACTACCAAGTTCTTCTTTTACTTAGCCTTCCTAACTTCAACATATGAACCAACAATTAGTATGTTGCCCTTTGGGGGCAACAAGGATCAAGCATAAGGTAGTTTATGTCTGCCATTGATTCTTATAGACTTAGTTTAGGTCTGCCATTGATTCTTATAGACTTCTGATTATAGGTAGTGAGTACAGTTGATTTGTTTGCTTTCTAATTTCATCATCCATATTGTCATTCCCTTGCAACTGTCTGTATGAACTGAATTTGATCTTATCGTTGAAATTTACTCTGACCAGCAACTCCGGATTCCATAGTCATCTTTCCTATTTGGTACTGCACCCAATCATCTTATTCAGCAATAGGGTTTGCCTTCTCCTGTGTATCTAGATCTCTGTATCTTTTGAAAGAATTGCAAGTCTTCATCCTGTCCTGCAACAGAGCATGTTCACTTGTAAAAGCAAGGTTTTGCAGACTCTCCACCATCTCGTTAGCAATGGGCATAGTTTCCCCAATAGGCATAGCTTGTTACGAATCCAAACCAGTAATCAGGCTGTCCACAAACGTCCGCCAACAACAAGGAAAGGGGTAAAACTCACCACCCAACCATAGAATCAGAGCTCCTCTGATTCACCCACCGAGCAGAGAGCTAGCATGAGAGAAGGCTAAGATGGCAGGAACGAGTACAAGACTAGAAACTTGACCGTTACAAGCATTGCTACATGATGGGATAATTTCTAATTTTAGAGAGGCAATATGCATAGATACATTTCTTATTCCACAAAAAAACTCATCCATCGTAGATTATTCTCTAGTTTTATACATTGGCTTTTTCGAGAGTATGAACAAATCTTTATATTGGTTCTTTTACATTGATAACTGCTTCACTTCAAAGAATGAGCTATACAAACTCCAACTCCAACGTGATGGGAAACATCCAGAAAGGATGGTTTCCCTTTCAATGCATTGGTTATAAGTAATATTCTCATTTCTCCACAATTGATATAATTCCAAGGTTACCATCCCGCAATGCTGCATTTGACACCCACTTCAACACTTGAATCAAGTTTGCCAATTTGTAGATTAGGTGTAGAGATTATCTCCTTTCATCACCTGCAAGGGGACAGTTTTAGACGCCTCAATCATCAAATTATGCAACAACAGAACGTACCTCATTTTGGCTGCAATCGGGGGAAAACCAACGCATAAGCACTCCCAAATGAACAATTGCTGGAATTGCTTTGAAGACAAGTGAAGTCACAAGCTTGTTCTGTTTAGACAATGATGTTCTTTATGTGCTAATTAACCTCGCAAGGATTTATAGGCTTACCAAACTAAGTGCAGTGGTACCCAGCAATAGAAGGTATAACTTTTTCTGTGAAACAAAATTATTATTATTCCATGTGCTAGAGCAACAGCTAGAGGATTAAAAATAGAAATGACACTAAACCTGGACAAGGTGAAGGTTCGATGCACGACTTAAAAGAACAAATGCAAATTCTCCAATTTGAGCAAGGGATATTCCAACCTGCCATCGAAAATCACTCAATAAAGCATTCATAAAATATAGAAAACTTAAAAGCATCATTAGTCTTAAGTCTCACCATGAAGGCTGTCCTCATGTTGTAGCCAAATGCCTTAATGACTAAGGTCACGACAAGAGTCTTAGCAACAATAACAAGTATGACAGATGCTATAAGAATATCAATTTGCATCCAAAGAAATTGGATGTTGATGAGCATCCCAATGCTAGCAAGAAATAGAGCAGTAAAAAGATTTCTGATAGGCTCAACCTGCACATAAAAATTGGAAGTGTTAAGTTAGAAGCCAGACATTTGACTTGGATATATTTCTATGCATCATGCTATGCCACTTATGGACCTATATAAACTTCATTGCATGTTACCTGCTCAAGAGTATGTTCAGCAAAGTCTGTGGCTGAAATCATGACACCGGCAACAAATGCACCCAACTCAAAGCTTAGACCTAGCTTGTCACTGCACTGAAATTTTCAAGATGAAGGCTTAAAACTATCCCTTGTTATTAGGTAGCAAATTACTCCATCCAAACATTTATACATAAGCACATAGATTGCATGTGCAATTTCATAACTGCAGCAGCAACCTTGTGTGCACACATGAGGATTTTTTAGCTGCAATGCATGCTCTGTAGTTTTTTTCAAAGAAGCCAGGTATGCCATAAGGCATAACGGACATAAAGTGAGCTAACAATACTTTGTTCTACAAGAAGAATATATTTGCTAGCTGCATCTTTCACTAATAATGTCATATCTTGATTGAATTGAGTACTGGCATGGTAATCTATGGACAGGAATAAGCGTTTCTGCCAGAAAGCAATTACAATTCACATCTTTATTAACAAAAAACACAGAAGAATTGCATAGCAATAAGAAGCAAAAAAATCTTATCCAGGCGACAAGCAAGCAGAATGCCACAACTGTTAACTGAAATAGTCACTCATAACCTCTTCTATCTGCCAAAGACCTCATTTCAACCATCGAGTGCTTTCCCATATAATGCTCCCTTGCACTTTCACAGCTCGAAAAAACTTAACCAAATGAGACAAGATTATAACTTTGTAGATGCAAAATAATATAATGTATAACAAAGCAAATATAGCATAATGCGAAATCAGTGGATTTACTGCATTTTAAACCAAATATGGCCATTCTAGAATGAGAATTAGAATCTGAAAAATACGTTGTGTTGAATATAGTATGGTCATTACAGAATGAGAAGAGAAGATTAAAGTCTAGTGAATTATGCTCAGTTGAGCTGAAAAGCTTGAAAGGGTTAAAGAATATCTAAGAAATAACTGGAAAAAATGGATTGTCGTGATTCTTAAGAGTCCCATTAACCATTTTGACCACTTCACAAGCATTCAGATTAATTAAGTTTCATACTAAAATAGGAAAAAAAAACCCAGTTTTGTAGATCCCACATGCAAGGAAGACTCTTGCTCTTATCGCCCCGCCATTGAAACGTCCATTTCGATTTCCAATCCATGCACTCCACGAACTTCTAATTGGAGCTCTCCCACATAGCATCAAATATAGACAAAGTCTACGCTAAATGTGATACGTTTGACATGAATAATGGCTCTAATTTGTGCTAAAACGTTGGGAAAAAAACGCCAAAGGTCATGCGTCAATGTTGGGGACCCTTCCCTGTCCCTTTTTCCTTTCCCCGCCCTCATCATCATGCTGATATAGCTTTTTTTTTTTTCAACGAGTGTTGTGCACAAAATTGTTGATGTGTTGAAATGTTAGGAAAGAATCTCAAAATAATATTCCAAAGAATCAATCTACAACAACTATATATTTAATTTAATTTAATTTATGTCTACTGCTCTCTAAGGGCTAAGAGAGGCCATGGAGCACAATAACAAGTTATTTACAAGTTCAAAACAGTAGTGTTTGGTGTGTATCTACCGCTCTCAAATAAGATCCTAATTCTATAGGTATCATATCTAACAAAGAATAATAATCTATATCCTGTATACCAATTTTTTCCTTGATGTGCATATATCCTGAACATTGAAGGAATGTGTGGTATTCATCTTCCACATTGGCAGATCCACAGATTTTGCACAATCTTGCTTCCATTGTGTATTGGAGCATCCTCCAACCTCTATATCCAATCTATGCGAACTGATTTGATACCTGGCTATGACCTGCCTGTAGAGCTTGGGGATGGCAGAGTTCAAATTTTTTTGGCTTTTTTAATCCTCCAGTTGATTAACATTTGCATTATAATGTAACATCCGATTCCCTGGATCTGCCCACATGTGATCAATTGCAAACCCCTCAAGTAACATTCTTGCATCTGATTTACTATCTGGCCAATGTGCACCTTTTATGCCCCACTTGCTCGCCCATGCTTTGAGACTTTTCAGCCACCCCTGACCTGAACTAAGCATAGTCTGGTATGAAGGATGGTCAGAACTTTGTTTCTTAAGCATGTTAAGAAAATTTATGGACTGGAAAAGAGCTTCAATCTTTAAAGGGAACATACCTGATTTTGCAAGTATAATGGCATAGAGGATTTGGGCTTTTACTCTAAGCTTCTCTCGCAGGAATGCCTTTTGTACTGCTTCGATTTGATTCCACAACCTAGAGGAAATTTTTGGTCCCCAGATGGGTGCCCCATATAGCAACATTATTTGCACCAAGGTCTTAAACAAAACTTTCTTGAGCCTCTAGCTCGTTAAAGATGCCTTACTACATTTTGTGAGCATGTTGTATAAAGCCTTCTTCCCTTCTGTGACTCGGCGCTTAATACAGTCCTTCCAATTATATTTGGAAGAGAGGTCTACTTGAAGGTATTTATAACATTCTATAGTCTCTAATGTATGTCCCTGATATATGAAACTTGGCCTTTCCTTTGTGTCGAAGATCATAATCTTCGATTTAGCTGTATTCACATTCATTCTCTTTTCAACACAGAAAGCTTCCAAACTATACAAATGATTTTGCAATACTTGTTTCTTGCTGGCTATTAGTACCACATCATCGGCATATAATAGCAACTGAATTATGTAAGTTCCCAACTCGGTGCTTGCCTATGAAAATACCAAACAGTGTCGGAGACAACGGGCAGTGCTTCTTACCAATGTGTCCAGTTCCCATGCAACTTTTATGAACACCTCTGTATATAACTGGGAGACAGCCGCTCTGATCTCATGTGGAACCCCTATTCATGTCATCCTCTCGCCCAATTCCCTTCGGGGAACAATGTGAAATGCTTTGGCGAAGCCTATAAAAGCTAGATACAGCACAGCATTGGGAGATTTAGCTTTCTCTATTAGTACTCGAAGGGTGAATATATGGTCTAGAGTATCGTGCTTCCTCCTGAAGACAGCTTGGAACAAAGAACGCTTGCCTGTATCCTCAGCCCATGAGCTTAGTTTGATCTCCAGAAGGTAGCCCAATATTTTAGCAAATGTACTGCCGATCAAGATTGTTCTATAATTAGATGCTACCTTTTGTCTCATGCCTTGTGTATAGGATGAACCAAATTGGTCTTCCAATATATTAATAAAATGTAATACATACCAATCACACTATAAACATTAAAGAATGTTCATTGTATTAGATTGGCCCATCGGGTTAGACTTTTGGGTTGACCCATCCGAGTTTAAACCCATTGGCTATCATCGGCTGGACGGGTGAGTGCAAGTCTCATCTTGTATGGTGTGTGTCTTCCTTCATTATTAAAGAAAAAAGTACAAGAAAAGAAGTAGACAACAAAGCTCTCACTAATACTTTGTGGTGTCCTAAATTTTCTATCATAAATTGTCTTTTGGCTCTTCCCGATAACTCTCTACGTAGTAATAGGAGATTCTTGTACCTGAACCAAACAGAATTCACTCCATGGAATAGTTTGTGTTGGCTTCTAATCTATACAACTTCAATTTGATTTTACATAGTTCTACTCAGAGTATGTATGCAATCAAGAAACTAGCAAAAAATATGTTGATGTGGTTATTGTTGAAATAGCTCCAATTGATTGATAAGACTACTAAGAGTGATGAGCTTAGAAGAGAGATAACTAACGGTATATGGATGCCCATAATATAGACCATGACCTTTGATCTTGTATGCTTGGCACGAGGATAGAGTGCAGCAGCAGCATCAATAAAGTTGTCATGTTTTCTTTCTGCTCTTGTATAACTTGCCATACTTTATGGAGACTTAACAGTTAACAAAGTGCCTTTATAGAGACTAGCAATTAGAAAAGCAAAAAAGTAGCAATAGGTTCCATAGGTTGAATGACCAGGATAGTTTAGAATGAATGCGTTAAATTAGATTAAATTAAATTGATTCTTATCATCCACAAAGACTGTATTGCCTATAGGACTGGCGTTAAAAGCTTTTCAAGGGAAAAACTTTTGTTAATAAGCCTACTCAAAAATATTCCCTAAGCCACTGATAATATGAGAGGGATAACACTCTTGAATCTGTGCGCACTGATCCAACACCTCTAGCCATTACTGATCCAACACCTCCATCTCTAGAGGTTCAGTGCTTTGTACGACAATAAGTTCATATAATCAAGTGTTGACACAACTTCAATTGGACCTCTGTTAATATTAACTAATTTAATATTTAGCCCTAAATTCGAATTAGGGTTTAAGGTTAGGTTTCCACCTTAATAATTAATGATTTACATAGCTAACCTTACCTTAGGAATAATTAATGCACCATTAATTATTCGTAGTGACATGTCATGTATTTACACCCAAAAGGCATGTAAATACGTGGAACATCACAAAAGACATACACACTACAGGCTCAGAGGTACTGCGCATACTCATAAATAAACTGAGAAATTTCAAGTGTATGTTTGAGGGCGATGTTTCCCTTCAATTGTTAGTCTAGAAAACATTCATCAAACTATCGCCATAAGAAGTCACCTACATGTCTCAACATAAAAGGGTTTTGTAGCTACCCCTTCTTAGACTTTATGGAAACCCACGAATAAACTAGCCCAACTTAGATGAGATATGATAGCTTTTTTATGTTCCAAGCCTCTCATGGTTGTCCACAACCAAACTAATCATAATAATCTTGAGTAAAAGCTTTAGTTACATATGTTTCAAATCAAAATGCTTTCTACAATGCAGTAATTTAGATCGAATTGTATTGAAATTAGTGCAAATACGAGTTCAATCAAGATTTGTTTCTTCGGAGTACCAAAAGCAAGCATATTTGTTTCTTTGGAGTACCAAAAGCAAGCATAACATCGGACATGTCCCAAGGTATGGAAACCCACGAATAAACTAGCCCACATGATTCTCATAAACTAGCTATGTGACTCTCATGGTTGTCCACAACTAAAGTGCAAAGTAAAGACATGAATCTAGTTTCTCATGTTCCCATTCAGCCTCCAAAGATTTATGAGACCATCACGCAGTGCTCTATGGTGCTAGACTAGCAGATAGAAGGATCAAACCCTAAATAAATTCTTATTTCTGTTTGTTTAGGGGCCGGAATATTTTTCCAGCCCTTCAACAGATAGTGATTGTTAAGACATGGGCGATAAGTTTAGAGGGGATGGTGGCATTGCGGCAAAGATTGAACTTCACCGGAATACCACCATCCCCACTAATTCATCGCTCTATGTCTTTTCTTTCATTTTCGCTAAAACCCGCCTGCGTCTTTTTGGATAGGAGATTTAAAGGTTTCGACAGATGGACGTGGGATATTTCATCTTTGGAAAAGATGGGATATTTCATCTTTGATTTCATGTTTTGGAAAAGATGGGATATTTCATCTTTGATTTCATGTTTTGGAAAAGATGGGATATTTCATCTTTGGAACATGGTGTCGATCATATTTCGCGTTTTCGACGAATGCGGCTGATCAAACTATTCCAGGTTTGCTGAATTTTTCTAGGTTGGTAGCACATGTTTTCTACTTATTTGCTAGAGGTCTTTGCTCTTTAAAAAATAAACCAGTTCTTTCCTTGCAGATTTCCAACATTCCCTTAACTTTCTAGCAACCATCCTATCTTTTCCTGATACTCTATATGCGTTCTTTATCTAAAGAATTAGCTAATGCTGGCACTATTGCAGAACAATTCTTATGTTGTTCTAATCGATATGCTATCTTCTGGGGCTAAAGGCAATGCTGAGCCAGTCTAGGGAATGGGAGAGAGCTTAATGGTATTATTCTGTCTATTGCTTCATCTGTAATATGCCTAATATGTGTTTACGTTTTATTCTTGTCAAAGCCCCATGCATTTGGGAATGCCTAGAGAAACATCAGTTTAAGAAGCAAAATGCAAACTTGGGTCCTTTTTGTGAGAAAATTGATTGGAAATGAAGCACCTGAGGGGTGGAAAGTATTCACCAAAAGGCTGATACTTAAATCGAAGCAGCTAATGCAGAATCTGCTCCTTTAGATTCGGTTTTCTTAGCTAGATATTCACTTTCTTCGATAATGGTAGACGAGGAAAGAATTGGTAGGCATGTGAGGAAGGAATCTCATTAGAAGCAATGGTGGTTTTTGAGATCATGCATAATCAGTTGCTAATAATTGCAAAGAATATTCTAAATTATTGACATCAAGATTGGTTCCAAACCACAAAACGTGCTATAGAGAAATTAAATTATAGGTACATGTATGCATGCAGCCTTGCTTTGATCTGTAGCTTTATACTAGCATCACAGATCTTACGCAGTTGATAACAAATTATTAGCATTGATAATTTGGCTTGTAATCACAATCTAAGGAGTTACATGATCATGAAACTAGTATATTGTGTTCGAGAGAAGTCTATGGTTACTTGATGGTTACTTGTTTGCTCTCCTATGCTTGTTTTTTTCCTTGTATGCATATTTTCCTACCCTTAACAGAGGACATGTTGGCATGACTCTATATCATTGCTCTTAATCATGGGTCTGCTGACATATTCAGATAACTATGCTTTGTCCTGATCCCAGCAGACAGGCTGTATGCACTTTACGGAATGAGGGAAGGAATCTAACAAAGATGGCAATGAATCTGCGACAGTGGGGCATGTCGACAAATGGTGGCCATTTCGAAGTGGTGCATCCATCTCATGCCATCATCTACAGAGTGTAGTATCTGTTTTGTAAGATTGTGTGCACTTTCATCAGTGTTAACTGTATGTTGTCAAGACTTGCTGCTGTTGAAGCCTCTCTTCCTGTTCCTTTGCTTGGGGCTTTGACCTCCTCTAGATATGCTTTACCTTCTGCCACTAAAGTGCGGTTGATGAAGATCCACTCTGTGTGGAAAGAAAGACAATCACATAACCTGGCTATCAGCAGAATCAAACTCAAGACAATTACATGGGAAATCCTAAGTTCATTTTGTTTGCTTTGGTATGCAAGTCATATTCCTGAGGTAGGAGAGCCAGATCCACTGGTCTGCTAGAATCGTCCTCCTTTGAACCTTTTCCTGGCTTGTTTGGCGGCTTGCTATCTTGGTCCTTTTTTTATCTGCTGGTTGAACAGACAACATCTACATCATGTGGTCTGAGCTCATAACCCTTCCCTTTAAACGCTTGTCCTTAGAAGGAGAAAAGAAAGCACTTGGTAAATATGCAACTTGGCAAAAAACAAACTCAGAGTTTTCTTCTGAATTTTAGTCTCTATTTTTCTTCTGAAGGACCAGTACATACCGTTGTATCTAAAACAAGCAGAGTAGACAAATCTACTTGATTAAGATCCTTCCACCCAGCCTGAAGTTTTAATTCGTCAGTAGTCACTTATATAGCACATTTTTATTAACCGACTTAAGATAATAACCTGCACACTGGCATGTACTGCAACATCGTGTCTGCGACGCTCTTGTGACCTCCTGCGAAATGTCTGGCAGAGCAGAACCATCAGAACATTTCCTGAAAATGGACACACTAAAAAATGAAGGTCATGCAATTCCCTCTGAAAGTGGCAGTTCAATATGTCTCCAAGCATAAGTGAATTGCCAATTAGATTGTTGGTTTTACATAGTGCTGTCAATAAAAATTAAATGGTTTTTGGTCTCTAGTTGGAATACATAACTGAAAGTGTAATTTTAACCAATAAATTAGTGGAAATTGTTAGAGAAGATGCTTGTAAAAGTCCCTCCCCTTCTTTCTCCTTTTGTCTCTCTTTCTTCACAAAGGTTATTACTAATTCAGATTGAATTCTTGAACAGTTGTTCATAGAGGAAAGATACGCCTTCAGAATTCAGTGAGTGGCATTACCCTTCTCTTCTGATTTCAGAGAAACTATAATATACGAGATTGAGAGACTCATGCTTTTGCGGGGTACCTTGTAGATAATTTTGTGCTCTCTCACGCATGCATAATGCTGCAATCAACGCAAGCTCACGCTGTGGCAATCTACTCATTTACTGAAGAAGTAAACATTCTAAAACCCGAATGAGATGAGTAATAATCTTGCCTTTGCTCTTCTTGTCCATGCTTGCAGATCCTTAAAAGGAAATGCAAAGTTATAGCAGAAACATGAATTTTAGATAATCAGCATGGATGTGCACTCTGAAATATAATTTTCAATCCTCAATTTCCTCTATGCCCGGGGCCAATTCTCTTCTCTGCTTGAGAAGCTTCAAGCAGGTTGCTACATTTGAGGGACTGGAACAAGGCTTTTCTATTAACACTCGTAACAGGGTCCGGACATGATTGGCATAATTATTAAGCACAACATTTTCTTAAACAGATGATACCTGTATAACCTAATGTCTTATCTATCTACTTCGTTAACATATGACTGGCTCTCCTTAGTTTTAGCATTGATACATTCCATTTCTCTAAAAGTTAAATTTGGAGCTTCCTCTGGGAGATGAGAAAAGAACATGAAATTTCAATGTCACAAAGATAAAAAAGCATTGTTCAACATATGAGGTCATAATAGTGGCCATCCTGGAGGCATATATGATACAAGGACACGCATGTCAGTACCTAACAGGGTGTGGTGCACGTCATTGTCAAGTCTGGAGGTGTGGCCCAATTCAGGCTTTGTGAAGGCTCAAGTTTTGGAGGGAATGATCAGTACAAAGACAAGAAATGTGAGCGTGCTTTGATACTTCACAAATATGGTTCCCAGGGTAGAGTTCCCTTCCTACTGTCCTTTGTATGCATGCATTTCCTGGTAACAAGATATGACATGATATCCTTCTGCGCAGCTGAGCCTTATATTGGATGATAGAAGTTGGCAGATATACAGGACTTTACTGTACATTATAATTCATATTAAGGGAGGGTGGCCATCTATGGTGACCCTCTCATTAGTGGACGTGGCAAGCCTTTTGAAGACATGGGGAAAGGCCCAAAAAGATTTACGAAAACGGTTTGAAGGCTCCAAAAGCGACGAAGGTAGGCTCCGATTCAGGAACTAGAGAAAGCTGGAGCTTGCACATGTAGGGTTTACAAGGAGGAAGGAGGCTTGTGGTGCTGTAAAATTGCAGAATGGCTTCTTTAGAAGCAGGGAATATATGCTTCCCTGAGGTTAGTATTTCTCACAGATTTTGAGCAATTGAAATTTAGTTTCACTCTTGAGGATCAAGCATAAGGTAGTTTGTCTGCCATGGATTCTTATAGACTTAGTTTAGGTCTGCCATTGATTCTTATAGACTTCTGATTATAGGCAGTGAGTACAGTTGATTTGTTTGCTTTCTAATTTAATCATCCATATTGTCATTCCCCTGCAACTGTCTGTATGAACTGAATTTGATCTTATCGTTGAAATTTACTCTGACCAGCAGCTCCGGATTCCATAGTCATCTTTCCTATTTGGTACTGCACCCAATCATCTTGTTCAGCAATAGGGTTTGCCTTCTCCTCTGTATCTAGATCTCTGTATCTTTTGAAAGAATTGCAAGTCTTCATCCTGTCCTGCAACAGAGCATGTTCACTTGTAAAAGCAAGGTTTTGCAAACTCTCCACCATCTCGTTAGCAATGGGCATAGCTTCCCCAATAGGCATAGCTTGTTACGAATCCAAACCAGTAATCAGGCTGTCCACAGACTTCCGCCAACAACAAGGAAAGGGGTAAAACTCACCACCCAACCATAGAATCAGAGCTCCTCTGATTCACCCACCGAGCAGAGAGCTAGCATGAGAGAAGGCTAAGATGGCAGGAACGAGTATAAGACTAGAAACTTGACCGTTACAAGCATTGCTACATGATGGGATAATTCCTAATTTTAGAGAGGCAATATGCATAGATACATTTCTTATTCCACAAAAAAACTCATCCGTCGTAGATTATTCTCTAGTTTTATACATTGGCTTTTTCGAGAGTATGAACAAATCTTTGTATTGGTTCTTTTACATTGATAACTGCTTCACTTCAAAGAATGAGCTACTTTTAATACGAACTCCAACTCCAGTAATATCCTCATTTCTCCACAATTGATATAATTCCAAGGTTACCGTCCTGCAACGCTGCATTTGACACCCACTTCAACACTTGAATCAAGTTTGCCAATTTGTAGATTAGGTGTAGAGATTATCTCCTTTCATCACCTGCAAGGGGACAGATTATAGGCTTACCAAACTAAGTGCAGTGGTACCCAGCAATAGAAGGTATAACTTTTTCTGTGAAACAAAATTATTATTATTCCATGTGCTGGAGCAACAGCTAGAGGATTAAAAATAGAAATGACACTATACCTGGACAAGATGAAGGTTCGATGCACGACTTAAAAGAACAAATGCAAATTCTCCAATTTGAGCAAGGGATATTCCAACCTGCCGTCGAAAATCACTTAATAAAGCATTCATAAAATATAGAAAACGTAAAAGCATCATTAGTCTTAAGTCTCACCATGAAGGCTGTCCTCATGTTGTAGCCAAATGCCTTAATGACTAAGGTCACGACAAGAGTCTTAGCAACAATAACAAGTATGACAGATGCTATAAGAATATCAATGTGCATCCAAAGAAATTGGATGTTGATGAGCATCCCAATGCTAGCAAGAAATAGAGCAGTAAAAAGATTTCTGATAGGCTCAACCTGCACATAAAAATTGGAAGTGTTAAGTTAGAAGCCAGACATTTGACTTGGATATATTCCTATGCATCATGCTATGCCACTTATGGACCTATATAAACTTCATTCCATGTTACCTGCTCAAGAGTATGTTCAGCAAAGTCTGTGGCTGAAATCATGACACCGGCACAAATGCACCCAACTCAAAGCTTAGACCTAGCTTGTCACTGCACTGAAATTTTCAAGATGAAGGCTTAAAACTATCCCTTGTTATTAGGTAGCAAATTACTCCATCCAAACATTTATACATAAGCACATAGATTGCATGTGCAATTTCATAACTGCAGCAGCAACCTTGTGTGCACACATGAGGATTTTTTAGCTGCAATGCATGCTCTGTAGTTTTTTTCAAAGCCAGGTATGCCATAAGGCATAACGGACATAAAGTGAGCTAACAATACTTTGTTCTACAAGAAGAATATATTTGCTAGCTGCATCTTTCACTAATAATGTCATACCTTGATTGAATTGAGTACTGGCATGGTAATCTATGGACAGGAATAAGCATTTCTGCCAGAAAGCAATCACAATTCACACTTTATTAACAAAAAACACAGAAGAATTGCATAGCAATAAGAAGTAAAAAAATCTTACCCAGGCGACAAGCAAGCAGAATGCCACAACTGTTAACTGAAATAGTCACTCATAACCTCTTCTATCTGCCAAAGACCTCATTTCAACCATCTAGTGCTTTCCCATATAATGCTCCCTTGCACTTTCACTGCTCGAAAAAACTTAACCAAATGAGACAAGATTATAACTTTGTAGATGCAAAACAATATAATGCATAACAAAGCAAATATAGCATAATGCGAAATCAGTGGATTTACTGCATTTTAAACCAAATATGGCCATTCTAGAATGAGAATTAGAATCTGAAAAATACGTTGTGTTGAATATAGTATGGTCATTACAGAATGAGAAGAGAAGATTAAAGTCTAGTGAATTATGCTCAGTTGAGCTTCCAAAAGCTTGAAAGGGTTAAAGAATATCTAAGAAATAACTGGAAAAAATGGATTGTCGTGATTCTTAAGAGTTCCATTAACCATTTTGACCACTTGACAAGCATTCAGATTAATTAAGTTTCATACTAAAATAGGAAAAAAAAACCCAGTTTTGTAGACTCTTGCTCGTATCGCCCCGCCATTGAAACGTCCATTTCGATTTCCAATCCATGCAATCCACGAACTTCTAATTGGAGCTCTCCCACATAGCATCAAATATAGACAAAGTCTACGCTAAATGTGATATGTTTGACATGAATAATGGCTCTAATTTGTGCTAAAAACAGTGGGAAAAAAAAAACGTCAAAAATAGGTCATGCGTCAATGTTGGGGACCCTTCCCTGTCCCTTTTCCTTTCCTCCGCCCTCATCATCTGTCTAGATATAGCTTTTTTTTTCTTCAACGAGTGTTGTGCACAAAATTGTTGATGTGTTGAAATGTTAGGAAAGAATCTCAAAATAATATTTCAAAGAATCAATCTACAACAACTATATATTTAATTTAATTTAATTTAATTTATGTCTACTGCTCTCTAAGGGCTAAGAGAGGCCATGGAGCACAATAACAAGTTATTTACAAGTTCAAAACAGTAGTGTTTGGTGTGTATCTACCGCTCTCAAATAAGATCCTAATTCTATAGGTATCATATCTAACAAAGAATAATAATCTATATCCTGTATACCAATTTTTTCTCTGATGTGCATATATCCTGAACATTGAAGGAATGTGTGGTATTCATCTTCCACATTGGCAGATCCACAGATTTTGCACAATCTTGCTTCCATTGTGTATTGGAGCATCCTCCAACCTCTATATCCAATCTATGCGAACTGGTTTGATACCTGGCTATGACCTGCCTGTAGAGCTTGGGGATGGCAGAGTTCAAATTTTTTTGGCTTTTTTAATCCTCCAGTTGATTGACATTTGCATTATAATGTAACATCCAACTCCCTGGATCTGCCCACATGTGATCAATTGCAAACCCCTCAGGTAACATTCTTGCATCTGATTGACTATCTGGCCAATGTGCACCTTTTATGCCCCACTTGCTCGCCCATGCTTTGAGACTTTTCAGCCACCCCTGACCTGAACTAAGCATAGCCTGGTATGAAGGATGGTCGGAACTTTGTTTCTTAAGCCTGTTAAGAAAATTTATGGACTGGAAAAGAGCTTCAATCTTTAAAGGGAACATACCTGATTTTGCAAGTATAATGGCATAGAGGATTTGGGCTTTTACTCTAAGCTTCTCTCGCAGGAATGCCTTTTGTACTGCTTCGATTTGATTCCAAAACCTAGAGGAAATTTTTGGTCCCCAGATGGGTGCCCCATAGAACAACACTATTTGCACCAAGGTCTTAAACAAAACTTTCTTGAGCCTCTAGCTCGTTAAAGATGCCTTACTACATTTTGTGAGCATGTTGTATAAAGCCTTCTTCCCTTCTGTGACTCGGCGCTTAATACAGTCCTTCCAATTATATTTGGAAGAGAGGTCTACTTCAAGGTATTTATAACATTCTATAGTCTCTAATGTATGTCCCTGATATATGAAACTTGGCCTTTCCTTGGTGTCGAAGATCATAATCTTCGATTTAGCTGTATTCACATTCATTCTCTTTTAAACACAGAAAGCTTCCAAACTATACAAATGATTTTGCAATACTTGTTTCTTGCTGGCTATTAGTACCACATCATCGGCATATAATAGCAACTGAATTATGTAAGTTCCCAACTCGGTGCTTGCCAAGGATCGAGCTCTCATCCAATCATCTAATTCATCTATGAAAATACCAAACAGTGTCGGAGACAATGGGCAGTGCTTCTTACCAATGTGTCCAGTTCCCATGCAACTTTTATGAACACCTCTGTATATAACTGGGAGACAGCCACTCTGATCTCATGTGGAACCCCTATTCATGTCATCCTCTCGCCCAATTCCCTTCGGGGAACAATGTGAAATGCTTTGGCAAAGTCTATAAAAGCTAGATACAGCACAACATTGGGATATTTAGCTTTCTCTATTAGTACTCAAAGGGTGAATATATGGTCTAGAGTATCACGCTTCCTCCTGAAGCCAGCTTGGAACAAAGAACGCTTACCTGTATCCTCAGCCCATGAGCTTAGAAGGCAGCCCAATATTTTAGCAAATGTACTGCCAATCAAGATTGTCCTATAATTAGATGCTACCTTTTGTCTCATGCCTTGTGTATAGGATGAACCAAATTGGTCTTCCAATATATTAATAAAATGTAATACATACCAATCACACTATAAACATTAAAGAATGTTCATTGTATTAGATTGGCCCATCGGGTTAGACCTTTGGGTTGACCCATCCGAGTTTAAACCCATTGGCTATCATTGGCTGGACGGGGGAGTGCAAGTCTCATCTTGTATGGTGTGTGTCTTCCTTCATTATTAAAGAAAAAAGTACAAGAAAAGAAGTAGACAACAAAACCCTCAATAGAGAAAACAAACTGTAAGGGATCATGTTCCATAGCTCTCACTAATACTTTGTGGTGTCCTAACTTTTCTATCATAAATTGTCTTTTGGCTCTTCCCGATAACTCTCTACGTAGTAATAGGAGATTCTTGTACCTGAACCAAACAGAATTCACTCCATGGAATAGTTTGTGTTGGCTTCTAATCTATACAACTTCAATTTGATTTTACATAGTTCTACTCAAAGTATGTATACAATCAAGAAACTAGCAAAAAATATGTTGATGTGGTTATTGTTGAAATAGCCCCAATTGATTGATAAGACTACTAAGAGTGATGAGCTTAGAAGAGAGATAACTAACGGTATATGGATGCCCATAATATAGACCATGACCTTTGATCTTGTATGCTTGGCACGAGGATAGAGTGCAGCAGCAGCATCAATAAAGTTGTCATGTTTTATTTCTGCTCTTGTATAACTTGCCATACTTTATGGAGACTTAACAATTAACAAAGTGCCTTTATAGAGACTAGCAATTAGAAAAGCAAAAAAGTAGCAATAGGTTCCATAGGTTGAATGACCAGGATAGTTTAGAATGAATGCATTAAATTAGATTAAATTAAATTGATTCTTATCATCCACACAGACTGTATTGCCTATAGGACTGGCGTTAAAAGCTTTTCAAGGGAAAAACTTTTGTTAATAAGCCTACTCAAAAATATTCCCTAAGATACTGATAATATGAGAGGGATAACACTCTTGAATCTGTGCGCACCGATCCAACACCTCTAGCCATTACTGATCCAACACCTCCATCTCTAGAGGTTCAGTGCTTTGTACGACAATCTATCCATTGTCAAGTTCATATAATTAAGTGTTGACACAACTTCAATTGGACCTCTGTTAATATTAACTAATTTAATATTTAGCCCTAAATTCGAATTAGGGTTTAAGGTTAGGTTTCCACCTTAATAATTAATGATTTACATAGCTAACCTTACCTTAGGAATAATTAATGCACCATTAATTATTCGTAGTGACATGTCATGTATTTACACCCCAAAGGCATATAAATACGTGGAACATCACAAAAGACATACACACTACAGGCTCAGAGGTACTGCGCATACTCATAAATAAACTGAGAAATTTCAAGTGTATGTTTGAGGGCGATGTTTCCCTTCAATTGTTAGTCTAGAAAACATTCATCAAACTATCGCCGGAAGAAGTCACCTACATGTCTCAACATAAAAGGTTTTTGTAGCTACCCCTTCTTAGACTTTATGGAAACCCACGAATAAACTAGCCCAACTTAGATGAGATATGATAGCTTTTTTATGTTCCAAGCCTCTCATGGTTGTCCACAACCAGACTAATCATAATAGTCTTGAGTAAAAGCTTTAGTTACATATGTTTCAAATCAAAATGCTTTTTGCAATGCAGTAATTTAGATTGAATTGTATTGAAATTAGTGCTTTCACATTCAACTTGGATTGGATCCATTGAGCAAATACGAGTTCAATCAAGATTTGTTTCTTCGAAGTACCAAAAGCAAGCATATTTGTTTCTTTGGAGTACCAAAAGTAAGCATAACATCGGACATCTCCTAAGGTATGGAAACCCACGAATAAACTAGCCCAACTTAGATGAGATATGATACTTTTTTTATGTTCCAAGACTCTCATGGTTGTCCACAAGTAAAGTGCAAAGTAGAGACATGAATCTAGTTTCTCATGTTCCCATTCAGCCTCCAAAGATTTATGAGACCATCATGCAGTGCTCTATGGTGCTAGACTAGCAGATAGAAGGATCAAACCCTAAATAAATTCTTATTTCTGTTTGTTTAGGGGCCGGAATATTTTTCCAGCCCTTCAACAGATAGTGATTGTTAAGACATGGGCGATAAGTTTAGAGGGGATGGTGGCATTGTGGCAAAGATTGAACTTCACCGGAATACCACCATCCCCACTAATTCATCGCTCTATGTCTTTTCTTTCATTTTCGCTAAAACCCGCCTGCGTCTTTTTGGATAGGAGATTTAAAGGTTTCGACATATGGACGTGGGATATTTCATCTTTGGAAAAGATGGGATATTTCATCTTTGATTTCATGTTTTGGAAAAGATGGGATATTTCATCTTTGGAACATGGTGGGGATCATATTTCGCGTTTTCGACGAATGCGGCTGATCAAACTATTCCAGGTTTGCTGAATTTTTCTAGGTTGGTAGCACATGTTTTCTACTTATTTGCTAGAGGTCTTTGCTCTTTAAAAAATAAACCAGTTCTTTCCTTGCAAATTTCCAACATTCCCTTAACTTTCTAGCAACCATCCTATCTTTTCCTGATACTCTATATGCGTTCTTTATCTAAAGAATTAGCTAATGCTGGCACTATTGCAGAACAATTCTTATGTTGTTCTAATCGATATGCTATCTTCTGGGGCTAAAGGCAATGCTGAGCCAGTCTAGAAAATGGAAGAGAGCTTAATGGTATTATTCTGTCTATTGCTTCATCTATAATATGCCTAATATGTGTTTACGTTTTATTCTTGTCAAAGCCCCATGCATTTGGGAATGCCTAGAGAAACATCAGTTTAAGAAGCAAAATGCAAACTTGGGTTCTTTTTTGTGAGAAAATTGATTGGAAATGAAGCACCTGAGGGGTGGAAAGTATTCACCAAAAGGCTGATACTTAAATCGAAGCAGCTAATGCAGAATCTGCTCCTTTAGATTCGATTTTCTTAGCTAGATATTCACTTTCTTCGATAAGGGTAGACGAGGAAAGAATTGGTAGGCATGTGAGGAAGGAATCTCATTAGAAGCAATGGTGGTTTTTGAGATCATGCATAATCAGTTGCTAATAATTGCAAAGAATATTGTAAATTATTGACATCAAGATTGGTTCCAAACCACAAAACGTGCTATAGAGAAATTAAATTATAGGTACATGTATGCATGCAGCCTTGCTTTGATCTGTAGCTTTATACTAGCATCACAGATCTTACGCAGTTGATAAGGAATTATTAGCATTGATAATTTGGCTTGTAATCGCAATCGTATATTGTGTTCGAGAGAAGTCTATGGTTACTTGATGGTTACTTGTTTGCTCTCCTATGCTTGTTTTTTTCCTTGTATGCATATTTTCCTACCCTTAACAGAGGACATGTTGGCATGACTCTATATCATTGCTCTTAATCATGGGTCCTGGCGACATATTCCGGATAACTATGCTTTGTCCCGATCCAGAGACAGTCTGTATGCACTTTACGGAATGAGGGAAGGAACCTAACAAAGATGGCAATGAATCTGCTGCGATGGGGCATGTTGACAAATGGTGGCCATTTCGAAGTGGTGCATCCATCTCATGCCATCATCTACAGAGTGTAGTATCTGTTTTGTAAGATTGTGTGCACTTTCATCAAGTGTTAATCGTATGTTGTCAAGACTTGCGCTTTGAAGCCTCTCTTCCTGTTCCTTTGCTTGGGGCTTTGACCTCCTCTAGATATGCTTTACCTTACGCCACTAAAGTGCGGTTGAAGATCCACTCACGTGTGGAAAGAAAGACAATCACATAACCTGGCTATCGCTAGAATCAAACTCAAGACAATTACATGGGAAATCCTAAGTTCATTTTGTTTGCTTTGGTATGCAAGTCATATTCTGAGGTAGGAGAGCCATATCCACCGGTCCGCTAGAATCGTCCTCCTTTGAACCTTTTCCCCGGCTTGTTTGGCGGCTTGCTATCTTGGTCCTTTTTTTTATCTGCTGGTTAAACGGACAACATCTACATCATGTGGTCCGAGCTCATAACCCTTCCCTTTAAACGCTTGTCCTTAGAAGGAGAAAAGAAAGCACTTGGTAAATATGCAACTTGGCAAAAACAAACTCGAGTTTTCTTCCTCAATTTTAGTCTCTATTTTTTCTTCTCAAGGACCGTGTAGTCACTTATATAGCACATTTTTATTAACCGAACTTAAGATAATAACCTCGCATAATCGGCATGTACCGCAACATCGTTCGGGCGACGCTCTTGTGACCTCCTCACAAAATGTCCGGGCAGAGCGGAACCATCATAACATTTCTAAAAATGGACACACTAAAAATGAAGGTCATGCAATTCCCTCGAAAGTGGCAGTTCAATATGTCTCCAAGCATAAGTGAATTGCCAATTAGATTGTTGGTTTTACATAGTCTTTGTCAATAAAAATTAAATGGTTTTGGTCTCTAGTTGGAATACATAACTGAAAGTGTAATTTTAACCAATAAATTAGTGGAAATTGTTAGAGAAGATGCTTGTAAAAGTCCCTCCCTTCTTTCTCCTTTTGTCTCTCTTTCTTCACAAAGGTTATTACTAATTCAGATTGAATTCTTGAACAGTTGTTCATAGAGGAAAGATACGCCCAGAATTCAAAGTGAGTGGCATTACCCTTCTCTTCCGATTTGGAGAAACTATAATATACGAGATTGAGAGACTCATGCTTTTGGGGGTACCTTGTAGATAATTTTGTGCTCTCTCACGCATGCATAATGCTGCAATCAACGCTAAGCTCAATTTGTGGCAATCTACTCATTTCTTGAAGAAGTAAACATTCTAAAACCCGAATGAGATGAGTAATAATCTTGCCTTTGCTCTTCTTGTCCATGCTTGCAGTGCATCCTTAAAAGGAAATGCAAAGTTATAGCGTAAAACATGAATTTTAGATAATCGGCATGGATGTGCACTCAAATATAATTTTCAATCCTCAATTTCCTCTATGCCGGGGCCAATTCTCTTCTCTCTTGAGAAGCTTCAAGCAGTTGCTACATTTGAGGGACTGGAACAAGGCTTTTCTATTAGCACCGTAATGTGGTCAGGACATGATTGGCATAATTATTAAGCACAACATTTTCTTAAACAGATGATACCTGTATAACCTAATGTCTTATCTATCTAACGAACTGGTTGAACAGACGACATCTACATCATGTGATCTGAGCTCATAACCCTTCCTTTTAAACGTTTGTCCTTAGAAGGAGAAAAGAAAGCACTTGGTAAATATGCAACTTGGCAAAAACAAACTTAGAGTTTTCTTCCAATTTTAGTCTCTATTTTTCTTCCTCAAGGACCAAGTACATACCGTTGTATCTAAAACAAGCGTAGTAGAGAAATCTACTTGATTAAGATCCTTCCACCCACCTCAAGTTTTAATTCATCAGTAGTCACTTATATAACTCATTTTTATTAACCCGACTTAAGATAATAACCTCGCATTAATCGGCATGTACTACAACATCGTGGTTCTGCGACGCTCTTGTGACCTCTGCGAAATGTCCGCGAGAGCGGAGTAACCATCAGAACATTTCGAAAAGGGACACACTAAAAAATGAAGGTCATGCAATTCCCTCTGAAAGTGGCAGTTCAATATGTCTCCAAGCATAAGTGAATTGCCAATTAGATTGTTGGTTTTACATAGTGCTGTCAATAAAAATTAAATGGTTTTTGGTCTCTAGTTGGAATACATAACTGAAAGTGTAATTTTAACCAATAAATTAGTGGAAATTGTTAGAGAATATGCTTGTAAAAGTCCCTCCCCTTCTTTCTCCTTTTGTCTCTCTTTCTTCACAAAGGTTATTACTAATTCAGATTGAATTCTTGAACAGTTGTTCATAGAGGAAAGATACGCCTTCAGAATTCAGTGAGTGGCATTACCCTTCTCTTCTGATTTCAGAGAAACTATAATATACGAGATTGAGAGACTCATGCTTTTGCGGTTAACTCGAGTTGCAAAGAGAATTTTTGAGAAATTCCAAAACTGAAATGAAGTATAGGTCCCAAAGGCGTGGAGCATGTAATCAAATCTTATTTTGAATCACTAAAACTATTTTTTTGGCACTGTTTTGTGGATAACAGTCTAAAATTGTATCAGACAGAATGCAAAAAAAAGATAACTTGAGTTTGGAGTGGTTTTTTCTCGAACTTTTTGTTGTGCACACAGGTGCAAATATAATTGGAAATAAGGGGCAACTGGTCATATGCAAGAAAAGGTTGCAGAATACTAGAATGCTAAAAAAATATGACAGTCAAACTTTTAGGCATTTGGCAGGCAATTTCCATTGATATGAAAATAGTACAAGATAGATGTAGGTCATAAGAACATAAATCAATCATCAAAAGATTTTAAAAGGCCATATAATAATATCATAGTAGGATAATCAGTCCAATTTTCTCAAATCGAACTGTGGAATGCTCAGATACTTCATAAACATCTTCAGATCATGCTCAGCATGTATCAATGTTGAGGTTTGATGCGTCTGGGCCTTCAGAAAGTTGTGTGTCGATCACCCCAATTATATTTTCAAAATTTTATGAATCCAGAATCTTAGGCACTGATTATGGGTTTGTTGGGTAGCTAAGAGGCGGGAAGGAAAGATTCGGGAGGAATTTAAGGCAAAAACTGAGGCCTCTGGACGATTCGAAGGTTTTTTCTAAGTTTAGGGTTCATGGAGGGAATCTCGCAAGCATCTCTCGAGTATATTTCGAGATTTTGGCCTTTTAAAAAATCAATTTTCAATGGTTTAAATGGAAAAATCAAACCTTAGAGTTTTGAGAATCTTCTAGGGATCTTTGAGGATGCCTTCCAAGAATTTGGGAGCATATCTGACCTTGCCACGTGGCATAGGGCATCCTTATGATATCTAGAATGATACCTAAGTTATCCACCTAGGATCCTAATGTTCCATAATAGGTTTTCAAAAGCAAAGGCCAAAAAATGGGATGGAAATATGAAATAGAAATGAGCTTATGATAAGATAAAGGAAGAATTGAGGAATCAAAGCAAAAAATGGGGAAAGGCATAGGGGAATGGAGATGGGAATAGTTTGGGGGCAAAAGATTCTAGATTACCATGGGGTCTTCCAAACTCTAACTTCCAATCTTCAAAAGGTATCTTCCAATCTTCTTACCCAAAATCTTGTAAGCATCTTTTGATTATCTTTGACCTCAAATGGAGTATTTCTTATGGGAGTTGACCTTCAAGATAAATATCCTTTGACCTTCACACCAATGTTGACTACCAAGTTCTTCTTTGACTTAGCCTTCCTAACTTCAACATATGAACCAACAATTAGTATGTTGCCCTTTGGGGGCAACATCTCGCCAAAACAAGAAAATGGTTGGTCCCCTCAGCCATATTATGCCAAAAGGAGTCTATAGAGGGGTCTTCAAACTTTGTCAGAGTGTGCAAAATGAGAACAAGGTGGAATAGAATGTAGGGTGCAAATAATGAGGAGATGAGTGTGAGTGTGAGGTGAAATGAGTGTAATGAGTGTGAATATGGTAGTAATATGGTGTGAATAGAGTGTGATGGGTGAATAAGAATGAAAATAAGTATAAGAATGATAAAGAGATGGTGTGAGTGAAGTGTGAATGATGTAAGGAGATAAGATGAATATGCTAGTGTTGAGATCTCGCCAAAACAAGAAAATGCATGTCCTTCCTTCAAAAATTTGCAACTCTGCTATGGTGATAAAGCTGAAATGCAGAGTGCTTTGTATGGGAATGAAAACAAGAATGAGAGGTCCAAATGAATGGCAGGACTACTTATGACAGATGAATATAAATGGGAAAAGGATGCACCTGCCATGGAAACACATAAACATGTTAATCTTAATTCTTGCAACTCTGCCATGATGATGAAGCTGAATTTGCAGAGTGCATGCTTAGGAGAATGGAATGAAGAATGGATAGCTAGGTGGGAGGTAGGACCACAGTAAAACAGATGAGTGTGGATGAGAGAAGGATGCTCCTGCAGATGACACTTGACAAATCATTAGTAGAAATCCTTGTCTTGGAATTGTTTGATAATATATCCTGCACCTTGGCTGGCTGCAAACATGAACTCAATGAAAGCATTAATTCTAAAAATCAAGACAAAGGGGAATCTAACCTATCTAATCTTAACTCTAATTCTAACTTTTTTTAAATTCTAAAGCATAAAAAGGGACAAGCATATATGCTGATCCCAGTACCTTTTCAAGTGGATAGTGTTGATGGGATTTGGGAGTGGTACCCCTGAAGTTAATTCCTTTAACCAATAAGAATTGGTGCCTGCTGGTTCCAACACCTCATAGGGACCTTCCCACAGATTTTCAAACTTACTAGCTGAGTCTTCCCTTGATTTATTCCATTTTAGAACTAGCTCTCCTGCCCTGAAAGTCCCTTGTATTTTATGAGCAGCTTTGAAAGCAGCCAAATCTTTGGCTTTCTTTAGCAGATTGGCATTCTCAGCCTCCATCCTATATTTTTCTAAATGCAAAAGAGTATCCAGTCTTTCCTGCAAGCCATTTTCAAAAGGTAAACATAGCTTGTGAGCTAACCTTAGAGATGGGAGCTCAAGCTCTACTGGAAGCACAGCTTCAATGCCATAAACTAGGTTAAAGGGTGTATGAGTGGTTGCTGCTTTAATAGTAACTTAATAAGCCCAAAGAGTATCCACCAGTTTAACATGCCAATCCCTTTGGTTTCATTCACTGTTTTCTGCAAAATGCTTTTCAAAACTTTATTTGTATCTTCTGCTTGACCATTACCTTGGGGGTAATAAGAAGAGCTCTTGGTATGTTTGACCTTAAGAATGGTTAGCAGATTAGCAATAACTTCATTCACAAATGGAGTACCTCTATCAGAGTGCACTTGTAGAGGAATACCAAACCGTGCACAGATATATTCATGTAAGAACTTTGCTGCTTCTGCCCACTTAGTAAAATAATCTGTAGCTAAAATAATGTGTTGATGTTGTCCGGCAGAAGGGGGGTTAATAGGGCCAATATAATCTAATCTCCATATTTGGAAAGGTCCTGGAGAAATGATGGGGTTTAGTGCAGCTGGAAGGAGGATCCTTTTGCCAAATATCTGACATTTGTGGCAAGGCTTTATAGCAGTATAACAATCTTTAAATACTGTAGGCCAATAATAACCTGACCTGAGAATTTGCTTGGCAGTGGTGTCTCCAGCAAAATGGCCTCCACATATTCCTTCATGCATTTCTCTAATGATCAGGGCGGATTCTTCTTCATTGACACACCTCAATATAGTCCATCCCTGTTGACTTTACATAAAACATCATTGATCATTTTAAATTGCCTACATTTTTCTTTAAAAAGTCGTATTTAATTAAAGTGGGACTCATTCCATTCCCACTTTTTTTCGGAACCCTGTTATTTTACACAAAAAGGAGCACCTGGGCCAAAAGCGTCCATAATTGAATTTTTACAATGCATTTAGTGTGCATCCAAGCTGATAGCGAGTCGAGGACAAGAACAATGCAACGCAAACATAGGAATTTCACTACAGCTTGAAACCAAAGTTCTAATTGAAAAGGATTCATAGTTGAACATTTTGGCTCTATTTTCTTAGGTGGGTAGACAAGAGATCACAAATTCCAACAAAAATTAAGCAAATTGTTTACTTAATCACCCAAAAATACTAGTTTTGAGATACCTTATATTCATAAATGGGCTCATTACAATATATATTCTGATCGGTGAAAGAGACCATAGTGGTGCATTATGGGCACAATGATTACACCCTCTTCACACATGAGCGACCTAGTGCAAAGGGGCGTGGAGCTCTCTCCTAGTCCGCGGGCAACTTACGGGCGATAGAAATTTGTATGAGGAGTTCCTTTATGGGCCCGCGTGCTTGTATGTCCAACTGATGTCACCACCCTCTTCTCGCACCTTTCTTCAATGGCCGAGTCTTTTCATTGCTCCGAAGCATGTACTATCGGGTCGAGATAAGGACGCAAGAGACAAAATCAAATTAGTCAAGTGATGCTACATGCAAAAAAAATAAAATAAAAACAGTTCTTAGGCCATTTTTGGAAAATCTGAGGCATGAGAAACCAGGCTTTAGGGATCGGGGAGAGGCTTTCTCGACTCGCCGAAATGAAAGGCGCTTCAAAGCCGAAAATCACGAGTTTAGGGTCAGAAGGCCTTTCGACTTCGCGGTCGCAGAAAGGAAGCTCAAAGCCGAAAACGCAGTTTTAGGTTTTAGAGAACTTTTCACTCGTGAGTCGAGAAAAGGAAGCTCAAAGCCGCAAACCAGTTTAAGGGGTCAGAGAAAGGCCTTTCGACCACACGGAAAGGCGCCGTTAAAAAACGGTGTTTTAGGGATGAAAACCTTTTCGACTGGGCGAGTCGAGAAAGGCGGCTCGCTCGAAATGCAGGTTTTAGATTAAGGCCTTTCGACTCGCGAGTTGAGAAAGCGGTTCAAAGCCGTAAAACAGTTTTAGGGGAGTCGAGAAAGGCCTTTTCGACTCTTGAGTCGAAAAGCCGATCAAAAGCCGTAAAACACGAGGTTTAGGGTTGAAGGCCTTTCGACTGTGAGTTGAGAAAGAAGCAACTCTTGAAAAAATGCAAGTTTGAGGGGCCTTTCTCGACTCGCTGAAGCCGAAAAAGGCAACTCGAGTAAAAAAGGGCAATTTCAAAGCTCGAGTCAGAAGGATTAAAAATGAATAACCTTCAAACATCCTATGTATTTTCTATGAAAAATACCCTCCCCATAAATTTCCCTACGTTATTTTCCATGAAAAATAGACCCTCCCCATGTATTATCTAATGGACACATATCCAATGGACCCTCCCCCTTTCTAATGGACCATACCATATAGCTATATGAAGAGGGGACCATTGGGCTCATATTTAGGTATGTAAAGAGTAATGCCTAATGCACATGTAAATAGCAACATATGCACCTATAATGCACATTATAACCTACGAGAGCCTATTAGACCTATACATTAAATCTATTAATATGCATTAGACCTATATGTTAATATGTACTTGTCCCCATTTTGTGTCTTGGACCTTCAAAATGGGTTAAGCAAGGTGTAAATTATATCATGATCTTCGCAAAGTTAAATTTTTACCTTAGAATAAGAATATATGCCTAGAAAACGAGCACCATGGCAACATAATGTTTAACGTGTCAACATAGTAGCACACACATGAAAAGAGGAAATTGGGGACACGTCAAAATATAATCCTATATTATTAGCATTCATTTTACACTTTCTTTTTCAACGTATTATTTTACCTTTTTTTTTCTAATACCCCGCCTTTTTTTCCCGCCCATGCTTGAATTTTAAAATCATTTATTTTACACTTTCTTTTTCAACGTATTATTTTACCCCCTTTTTTCTAATACCCCTTTTTGCTGGCTCGAAGTCAGGCCTGAGGGCATCTCTTTGAATTGTAGAAAATTCTTAATAGGTTGCTTCCAATCCTGTTGGATCTGATTTTCATCATCTGCCTGCAAATAAGCTAAGGCATCCATAAAGTCAACAACCTCCATTGCATCCTCATGGTCAAAGAAAATGTAAGGTAAATAAAGACTGGGACTCTTGACCTGATGCAATTCTTTAATGGAAATATTAAAAGTTTGTAGCTTACAAGCCCACCTTTGAATTTTTGGTTTGGTAGTAGCTTTACCAAATAACAACCCCATTGGATTTTGCTTCATATAAACCTGAACAGAACTTTTTAATAACATGTGACCTTGTCTGTCAATGAGGAACATAAGGGCAGCAGCACTCTTTTTCTATAGCTAGGTGCAATCTTTAGCAAGGTGAAAAGGTCCACACTTACTTTGGAGTTTTTGAGCAAAACATCAACTTCATCAAGGTCTTGATCTTTCTTACCATATTTTTTTTTGTGGGGTGGAGCTATCATTTTGGGCGGGTGATTCCACTACGGTGGTGAAGACACGGCGATTGGGATGTCTACTTGATTCAAGTATGTACATGAGCTTCATTCATGCTTCTAGTTTGCACCACCATAACTTCTTGATTTGGGAACCACGTAGCTTTGAATAAACCTTATAAAAGTACTTGGTTGACAAATCTCCACTGAGGAGGTTTAGGTTCTGGTCTCTTTTCTTTTTCTTGCTTAGCAAAATATTTCTTAACACCACACCTAATATAAATTATGGCCAACTTCTTTACAAAAGAACAAAGCGGGACATTCCTTTCCAAAGTGGCCTTTTTCTATTCCATTTAGGACACGCTTGCCAATAGCAAATTTCGATGGATGAGGATTCCTATTGCAATGAATACATTAGGAAGGTAAAGTTTTACACTGTTCTTGTAGCCTTGAGTTCAACCAATTGTTTGGTTAGTTACGCTAAAGCTTCAAGTAACCTTAGATAGGTCGACTTGACCTCTGCAACTTTGAGAATTAGCCTCCTCTTTAGATTTCTTCTTTTCTTTACGTATGGCATAAAATTTGGAATGGAAGGGTGATGATCATAATGTGCATCAGTAGCATCGGGGTCAAAAAAAAAGGATCATGGCTATGGTGAGAAACATGGTGCTTGTCGAACAAAAGTAGAAACATCCGAGTCGGGGTTAGTGGTTTTGGCAAAAACTTTGTATATAGAATCAAATCCTTGACTTGGATCTTGGCGGTTTTCCTTTGGATGTCTGGTCTCCTTTCTAAACCATTAATAAAAGCAGTGACTAAAAAAAGGGTTGGAATTGTGACCTGAGCTCTTTGGCACCTGCTCATATATGTACTAAATCTTTCTTTGTAATGATTCACACTTTCCCCTGCATGTATAGAAAAACTTTGCAACTCATTTACCAAATCTTTTAGAGCAGCCAACCTACCAAACCTTTCTAAGAACTTCTTGACGAGTTCATCCCATGAGGTGGTTCCCATTAACTTTTCATAAGTTAACCAAGCACCAGCCTCACTCTCCTCTTTGAAACATTTCTCAAATTCTGAAAGCTTGCATCCTTTTTTAAAACCATAGTCCCTGTAATAATCTTCAAATATTCTCAAAAAGTAGGCAAGGGAACAGGGACATTCAATTCAAATTGATATGGCAGATTTTGGAGCAGGCTAGTTGAGAAACTTGAAGGCAATGGCCTTTCTCTGCAATGATCTGGTGCATCAACATCCTCTAATGGTTCTTGTTATTCTGAAATTTTTGTTTTAGAGCCATGAGTTCGAGATCCGGGGAAGATCTCGGGTAGAACCTCAAGATGTTGACCCTCAGCTGGCTAGAGAGTCAAACACAAGAAGCCAACTTGAGTTTATGCTCAAGTTGGGGTTAGAACCTCCAGATCACTTAAGGTGATCAGTCTACACAAGAAGTTTTTAAAGAAAAAGCTCAGATATCAAGTACTCATACCTTTCCCAATTCAAGAATAAGGAGCCTTCACTCAAATCGATGTAGTTCTCATAGATGGATTGATTTTCAAGATCAAATGATTGTGACTCATGTAGAAAAGTTATAGGCATGCAAGGGAAAAGATCTTGACCAAGTCCGAGGTTCTAGTGCATAAGATATTCGATCTCAAAGTTGAGTCAATTTTGGTCAATAGGTCAAAGCCCGAGGCGGATCGAGAATTTTTTATAACTTTCGAGTTTGCGAGAGGAGAATTTTGAGAAATTCAAAACTGATTTGAAGTATAGGTCCCAAAGGTGTGGAGCATGTATTCAAATCTTATTTTGAATCATTAAAACTATTTTTGGCTTTCATTTTGTGAATAGCAGTCCTAAAATTGTATCGACGAGAATGCAAAAAAACTTGAGTTTGGAGTGGTTTTTCTCGAACTTTTGTTACAGTGCAAATATAATTGGAAATAAGGGGCAAGCTGGTCATATGCAAAAAAAAAAAAGGTTCTTGAGAATATCTTCTTGTAAAAATGTTTTCGTGGCTAGAATGCTAAAAGAATATGATGATCAAACTTTTAGGCACTTGGCGGGGCAATTTCCATTGATATGAAAATAATACAAGATAGATGTAGGTCATAAGAACATAAATCAATCATGGGAAGATCTTAAAAAAACCATATAATAATATCATAGTAGGATAATCGGTCCAATTTTCTCAAATCGAACCGTGGAATGCTGGATACTTCATAGCGTCTTGGATCATGCCAAAGCATGTATCAATGTTGAGGTTTGATGCATGCACGGGCCTTCAAAAGTTGTGTGTCAATCACCCCAATTATATTTTCAAAATTTTATGAATCAGAATCTTAGGCGATTATGGGTTTGTTGTAGCTAAGAGGCGGGAAGGAAAGATTGGGAGGAATTTAAGGCAAAAGCGGGAGCCTCGGCGATCCGAAAGGATTTTTTCTAAGTTTAGGGTTCCGCGGAGGAATCTCGAGCATCTTCGAGTATATTTCGAGTCCGGCCTTTTAAAAATCAATTTTCAATGGTTTAAATGGAAAAATCAAACCTTAGAGTTTTGAGAATCTTTTTAGGGATCTTTGAGGATGCCTTCCAAGAATTTGGGAGCATATCGACCTTGCCGCGTGGCATAGGGCATCCTCATGGTATCTAGAATGATACCTAAGTTATCCACCTAGGATCTAATGTTCCATAATAGGGTTTGTTTTTCAAAAGCAAAGGCCAAAAAATGGGATGGAAATATGAAATAGAAATGAGCTTATGATAAGATAAAGGAAGAATTGAGGAATCAAAGCAAAAATTGGGAAAGGCATAGGGGAATGGAGATGGGAATACTTCCAAACTCTAACTTCCAATCTTCAAAAGGTATCTTCCAATCTTCTTATCCAAAATCTTTTAAGCATCTTTTGATTATCTTTGACCTCAAATGAAGTATTTCTTATGGGAGTTGACCTTGAAGATAAATATCCTTTGACCTTCACACCAATGTTGACTACCAAGTTCTTCTTTGACTTAGCCTTCCTAACTTCAACATATGAACCAACAATTAGTATGTTGCCCTTTGGGGGCAACAAGGATCAAGCATAAGGTAGTTTATGTCTGCCATTGATTCTTATAGACTTAGTTTAGGTCTGCCATTGATTCTTATAGACTTCTGATTATAGGCAGTGAGTACAGTTGATTTGTTTGCTTTCTAATTTCATCATCCATATTGTCATTCCCTTGCAACTGTCTGTATGAACTGAATTTGATCTTATCGTTGAAATTTACTCTGACCAGCAGCTCCGGATTCCATAGTCATCTTTCCTATTTGGTACTGCACCCAATCATCTTGTTCAGCAATAGGGTTTGCCTTCTCCTCTGTATCTAGATCTCTGTATCTTTTGAAAGAATTGCAAGTCTTCATCCTGTCCTGCAACAGAGCATACTCTCCACCATCTCGTTAGCAATGGGCATAGCTTCCCCAATAGGCATAGCTTGTTACGAATCCAAACCAGTAATCAGGCTGTCCACAGACGTCCGCCAACAACAAGGAAAAGGGTAAAACTCACCACCCAACCATAGAATCAGATCTCCTCTGATTCACCCACCGAGCAGAGAGCTAGCATGAGAGAAGGCTAAGATGGCAGGAACTCATCCATCCACAAAAAAACTCATCCATCGTAGATTATTCTCTAGTTTTATACATTGGCTTTTTCGAGAGTATGAACAAATCTTTGTATTGGTTCTTTTACATTGATAACTGCTTCACTTCAAAGAATGAGCTATTTATAATACAAACTCCAACTCCAACGTGATGGGAAACATCCAGAAAGGATGGTTTCCCTTTCAATGCATTGGTTATAAGTAATATCCTCATTTCTCCACAATTGATATAATTCCAAGGTTACCGTCCTGCAACGCTGCATTTGACACCCACTTCAACACTTGAATCAAGTTTGCCAATTTGTAGATTAGGTGTAGAGATTATCTCCTTTCATCACCTGCAAGGGGACAGTTTTAGACGCCTCAATCATCAAATTATGCAACAGCAGAACGTACCTCATTTTGGGTGCAATCGGGGGAAAACCAACGCATAAGCACTCCCAAATGAACAATTGCTGGAATTGCTTTGAAGACAAGTGAAGTCGTAACCTGATCACAAGCTTGTTCTGTTTAGAAAATGATGTTCTTTATGTGCTAATTAGCCTCGCAAGGATTTGTAGGCTTACCAAACTAAGTGCAGTGGTACCCAGCAATAGAAGGTATAACTTTTTCTGTGAAACAAAATTATTATTATTCCATGTGCTGGCGCAACAGCTAGAGGATTAAAAATAGAAATGACAATATACCTGGACAAGGTGAAGGTTCGATGCACGACTTAAAAGAACAAATGCAAATTCTCCAATTTGAGCAAGGGATATTCCAACCTGCCATCGAAAATCACTCAATAAAGCATTCATAAAATATAGAAAACGTGAAAGCATCATTAATCTTAAGTCTCACCATGAAGGCTGTCCTCATGTTGTAGCCAAATGCCTTAATGACTAAGGTCACGACAAGAGTCTTAGCAACAATAACAAGTATGACAGATGCTATAAGAATATCAATGTGCATCCAAAGAAATTGGATGTTGATGAGCATCCCAATGCTAGCAAGAAATAGAGCAGTAAAAAGATTTCTGATAGGCTCAACCTGCACATAAAAATTGGTAAGTGTTAAGTTAGAAGCCAGACATTTGACTTGGATATATTCCTATGCATCATGCTATGCCACTTATGGACCTATATAAACTTCATTCCATGTTACCTGCTCAAGAGTATGTTCAGCAAAGTCTGTGGCTGAAATCATGACACCGGCAACAAATGCACCCAATTCAAAGCTTAGACCTAGCTTGTCACTGCACTGAAATTTTCAAGATGAAGGCTTAAAACTATCCCTTGTTATTAGGTAGCAAATTACTCCATCCAAACATTTATACATAAGCACATAGATTGCATGTGCAATTTCATAACTGCAGCAGCAACCTTGTGTGCACACATGAGGATTTTTTAGCTGCATGTCTGTAGTTTTTTTCAAAGCCACGTATGCCATAAGGCATAACGAACATAAAGTGAGCTAACAATACTTTGTTCTACAAGAAGAATATATTTGCTAGCTGCATCTTTCACTAATAATGTCATATCTTGATTGAATTGAGTACTGGCATGGTAATCTATGGACAGGAATAAGCATTTCTGCCAGAAAGCAATTACAATTCACATCTTTATTAACAAAAAACACAGAAGAATTGCATAGCAATAAGAAGTAAAAAAATCTTACCCAGGCGACAAGCAAGCAGAATGCCACAGCTGTTAACTGAAAAAGCTCATTTGTCTGAACAAACATTTAAAATGTTAGCTTCCATGAAATGCCCATCTTTCTATGGTGCTAACAAAAATTTTTAACCACCCTTGAGTCTACAAGAGCATCTCTCCCTTTTTAACTATGGCACAACATAAGGTGCATTGGCTAAGGTGAACCAAAATCTCGAAATATTTTGAAAAGTACATTACTAAATACTGAGCGAAGGAGAAATATCTGTTACGGCATTTTTTTTTAACATAAGCAAATATGGAAAGTACTATATATGCTGAGATATGGACAGGGGTCTACAAAATTTGGCCAGCCACAAGAACCTTAAGCACTCCCTCTTCTGGACGCCTTTCTTTTTATCGCCCAAAGATTCAGTTGGATGTCAACGGCTTAAGCCTTTGCCGTTCAGAGCCAAACGTCGTCTTCCCAGCAGGATGTTCACAACCATTCCTTTCTTAAGTAATTTATGGATGAGCCAATTGCTGCCTTTCATCCATGCAACAAGAACAAACAAGGTTTTCCTAGAACAAACATTATTTTGAGGTGAGGAGTGCAAAAAGAGACACGAGAAGTATTGTATTGATTTCTAGCAACTTAGCAATCATTCTCATTTTGTAGATGTCTCATGAATCCCATTGGAAGGGATAACGCAGGTTAAGATCTTCTAAGGAATGTATAGGCATCAACAAATGATTATGTGTGAACATACCCGAGCTGAAATTCGCATCATCAACTTCAAACTCCGAGGCACAAAAGACCTCGTCAGAACTGCAGCCACTATGAGAAACAAAGAAAGTACAAGTAAACTGCAGACAAAACAGCATTAGCTCCTTTGCATATAATATCAGAGTTTGTCCATTTGATACAATAAGTCAACTGTTCACCTTCTAAGAATAGATACGACCCCCTGGAACAAGCCATTATCTACCCCCAGTACTGGAAGCAACGCAAAGAGCAAGCCAACAGCACAATCCTAGACACCCCCAAATATTCAATACAGGTGTAGATTGTAATATGTACAGGCACATCTGAACAAAGTAATTACCTGAAGAATCAAAGTCCCCACAGTTATTTGGCCATAAAGCGAGTTCACGTTATTTCTTTCCATCAAGAACTTAAGAACCTGGTCCAAGACAATCAAGAAATGATGATTAGCAGCTCAACTTAAAATTTGTTATGGATGGTTGCCAGACTATTCTAAGCAAAGCTAACATGCCGAAGGCAATGTTCTGCAGGAACTTTAAGGTTGAAAAACAGGTGCACTTTGGATATTTAAACATAACCTATGCAAATGAAAGGATGCAGCTGGGACCAAGACACAATAACATGCTTTCAATTTCTAAACTTCATACCTATTCTCCAAAAGCCCCTGGGTGTTAATTGCCATAAACTGTAGCTAACTGCAGTGTCAGTTTTGGACTAGTTCTACTCTTCAACCAAAAGGTGGACTAATGAATGCTATGATGCAATACTAAGACTACCTTCAGGAAATGCGTCAAACTATAAATTTGTCTTCTTCATGACAAAATACCTGCCTATGTTCAGGTACTAAAACATTTACTACTTAAAAAAACCGTCCTGAGTCAAGGCATTCCCCTCAATCAACAGAAAACGGATTCAGAATAATGCATGCACATAATAACAAATTGCATAATCAACAGGTGAACCAGATAAATAAATCATAAAGCTCCAAGATACTAACCACTGCAGTTGATGACATAGACAAAAACGCCCCCACAAAAACTCCCTCAGATACATTGGCTCCAGATAGCTGCATGTGTAACTATCTATCAGAAATGTACACTTTAGCAACAAAAACAGTGCCAATTATCAGTTATATACGATACCAGGGCAGTGATACCGCACAAGCACATGAAGAGCAATATTTGTGCAAATCCACCTAAGATTGATACTGCTCGGACCATTCGTAACTACAGAACATATTAAAGTTTTCAAATATGAAACTAAAAAGCATATTAAAGGATGAATACAACATGATAATTACCTTGGATGCCGAGAACTCTAAACCCAAGGCAAAAAGAAGAAACACGACTCCAAACTGAGCAACTGTTTCAACCTGTTAAAGATGACATCCAATCAATGGGCATTGATCATGAACAAATAGTATACCCATTTGCCCTATAGCTAAATTGTTCTACGTTACGAAATTATTATTGATAAGCCAGCTCGGTAAAACCTGACTGAAATGAGGCATCTTTGAATTAGACTTCCTAATTTGCCTATTATATGTCCTTACTTCCCTGCTACTCTCTACCAGATGCCCACATTGTATATCTCTTGCAAGGATTTTAATCCCCTTACGCTAAGCAGGATGCCTACATGTCCTCTTAACAAGAATGCAAAAATAAAATGAGTATGATTTCCAGGCAATTTTACCTGCACAAGTTCGCTAACAAAGCTCAAGCCGCCAGGCCCAATAACTGAACCAGCTAGCAAATATCCAGTAATGACCTGCATAGTACATAATAATCTTATTACAAAATGTGCGTTTGGCTTTAGAGGACTTAAGAAACTCGAGTAAATACTAACTGGTTGTCCAAAGCATGCAAAGATTATGCCTCCAATAGCGGCTGATACAATCACTACTACAAGATCTGAGATAAATCTGCATAGCAAAAGTAGTAAACGTTTACTACATATCACCCTTGCATAGACAGAAAATATGCAATACTGGTCAAGACAAAAACCTGAGATCCTGCTGTAGCACCATATACCCGGACCTCGGATTTGAAATTACAAAGACATTGTCCTGCGCATAAGAAGCAGTTCAAAGAGTGAGGTCGAATGAGCTGACAGTGAGAGCATCCAAATATGCATATCATTCTTCTACAGAATTGCTTGTTTGGCAGGTTCTAGAGATTATCTTATATCATGGCAAAGATGTCTCAGTCTCCGAACGCAAATATAATATTTACCTTTTTATCAATAAGTGTTGGCAATTCTTCTGCACCTTCAGAATCTAGGTTGAACATGTCTTGCAGCTGAAACGGCTTTGAGGTTCCACTATTGTGCAATTTACAACAAAATTTCATAATCAGACAAGAATTCAACGTTGGCAGATACAACTACTTCTATAACCTCCATATATTTACCAAGCACATTCAACAACTAACAGATTTCAAATATGTGCACAAACTTAAACAAAGTCAGACAGCATATAAGGACACTATTGCAAAGCTTGTCTAATATACTTTTCTTCTTGTGTGTCGTTCTTCTTTGGCTTGTCATGTGTAACCCTGGCTACTGTCTCAAGAACAGCCTGTCATTAGAGAGGGTGAGTTTCACAAACTCAATCAAATAACATAAGAAAAAACAGATTTGCAGCAACCTGCTGTTCAGCCACACTATTATTGAAGCTGCTCCCAACTTCCCTTCCCGTTCCTGCCATGCATAAAAAGATAGAGATACAAGGTTTGACCATGTTTAAAGCACAATTTACTGCATACCCTCTTGTGGATCCTTCTCTGGAAACTCTTTCTCCAGGACCCTGTCAATCATGTCTGCAAGAGTTCCTTCTTTGGTGGTTGGTGAGGTAGCGTCTGTTAATAATGGAATGCTAGGCTCTTCCCTATCTCCATCTAGTAGAACCAGATTTTCTGCAGCTACTGTGGCTGCGGATCTTGTAAAATACATGATTGGCAAGAACAACAACAAAAGAAGGCTTGCACGTCTTTTGCTTGTCGTATGTCTCTTCCTCGCAAAAAGAATAATCATTGGTGCCATAACTTGCTCCGTGGTTATTCCAAAATCCATCCTATAGGATGGCTACTGCATCATCTCTTCTCAAAGCAAGTCCCATAAATTTCAGGACCAGCAGAGCGGAAAGCATTCCTAATCAGAAAAAATAGATCCCCCACTAATCAAATTTGCTGTGCATGAATGAAGCATGCCCTGTGACGAATTACTGTTATCTTGAAAGCTGCTACATCACTCAGATCCAATGAAATGGGTACATCCATATAGGCAAGTTCTCTGGATCCCCACATCAAAATAATAATCACCTCTTTCTTGCATCAACACTGAGCGCCCTCGTAGACCTGCAGCTCAACTTGCACTTCCAAAACCAATGCATGTTTTCTTGCATGTAAACCCTTATTTTCCATGCTTTTACTGGTCTAATTCCGCTTGATTAGCTGCATTATCAACAGTTCCGAATAACACCTTCGGAGAAAGAACTAATATAGGGAAACATTATGTTCGTTAGATTTAGGATTGCGAACTACGAATCAGTCGGCTGGATTAGGGGAGAGTCTCCGTGTAACCGGACGCGGTTCAGAGGGCGCCGGATCTGCAAGCCATAGCCGGTGTTCATCATTTGGTCATTCCGGAGCAAATAGTTGAAAAGGATTCCGGCGCGGAAAAGCTTCGGCCATATTTCAACATTTTGACTAATTGGGGTGCCTTTCGTTTGCCTTTCCTTTTATAAATTGGAGGAAGGAGGGGAATTAGCCAATCACATACTGCCACGTTTAGCATCCAATAATCCGAATTAGAATATCTTAGCCATGGTAGGGATATTATGTTTGGAGGGTCGTGATACATGTATTACGTATACGGGAAAAGCCCATTTAGACTTTCCTTTGTAAACAGGCCGCAGCGTCGCCCTGTTTCCAGAAAGCCTACTAAAATGGGCTTCCTATAACGGGAGGAGAGTTAGGTGATGTTCGCGCCCGCGTGTCCAAGTGATCTATTGGGCGGGCGGAAATTTCCACAAAAGATTGAACATTTTGTTAGTGTACTTTCACGGAAATGAAAGTGTGCCAAAAAAAATGGCCACGTGGCATGATCACGGTTGGGCCGAGCGGCACTAAAGACCTATTCTTTACGTTGTTGTTACTACTTGCAAGGATGCAACAAGAGATCGTCTCCACCTCGTGTCTTGGATTTGTAAACTAACTTGAAGATATGTCAATGCAACAAGAGATCGTCTTCACCTCGTGTCCTGAATTTGTAAACTAACATGAAGATCTTTAAACTAACAAGAGGACTTCTCCTGCAACTTCTCCCAACGCCTCTTCATTTGGATGTTCAAGTGATTGTTACTGGGTGTATTATCATTTGGGGTGTCTCACAATTGACCATTAGATCATGCAATATCGGAATATTCTGTAGGATCCACAATGATGCATCCCATACAAATCAAGATGGCTCCATATTGTTTAGTTCTGAGGGGCATTTAAAACACAAATCATGAGTTTATCATTCACACATCAAGCGTACAATACAACAAACATACTGAACTTTATTAGTCTACCCTGTGCTCCAGTTATGGAGCTGTAAGGGAGCTTATGCGGGCATGTATGTAGATGACCGAGGCTTGTCTTGATAGGAACTTCGGGTATTAGTGAGATGAAATCTATCGCTGGTATGGGATGGTGATGGACGTGGTCAACAATCTAGTGGCCTAGGTTCTAATGTTGCTTGCAGTTCCTCCCTTACATTGGATCCACCAGTTTGGGGGGGAGAGGAGGTGGGTTAATATACTCACACAAATAAAGAATTTAGTGATCCACATAAAGTTACAGAGAATAAGTTGGCAGAGTAGGTAGATGAGATTTTATTCATATAGCAAATATGTACAAAAGTAAACATTGGACTAGATGCGACGGTTCAATTATCTTACACTGGACGCACCAATGGCTAAATATATTCATATATTTCTTATCGCTCCCACTTCGGCCTAGACCTATCATAATGCTTAGTGAGCTTCTGTCATGCAAAGTTTTGTCTTGGGCAAGTACCTCAGTCAATATGTCAGCTAGCATTTCCAAAGTTGGACATTATAAGTGTGAATTCCCTTTGCATCAAGCGTGATTCTCTTTTCACGAAAGTGCCTCCCCAAGAAAAATGGTATCAATTTGCTTGATTCCCTCTGACAATATAGTAATCTTATAAGCTCCTTTGCCAACCTTTTATATTTAACATTGTCCAACCATTGTAAAGTATTCACTAAACCATTAGATTAAACAATACAATCGTGCTTGAAATCAGGGCTAGCCAGATTTTCCAAACTATGTGAACAACGCCTTGCTTTATATTCAAGCAAGAACAACGGCGGCATTCATATATATTCTAGCGAACATCCAGCTGGGCTTGCGGCATCGACCATACTAACTTCACTCATAACAAAATATTTCTGGGACACAAGTCAGAGCCAAGAACTTCGAGAAACAAACAACGTGGCCGCGACCCAACCCATGTAAAGCACCACGCAGTCTTCAGGCGCATAGTCGGATGCCTCCCCATCATGCGATGATGCGCGTGGGATGGTAGCACAAGAATACCCTTGACAGTTGACATGCCCGCGACAGCATTGGCTGCCCTTGAAATTTTGAGGTCCTCCATCTCCAAGCACTCAAAGCATCGGGAATCCTGCGCAAAAGCATTGCCTGTGGTATCCCTTCACATCTTTAATCTGGTAAGAACCTCAGCCGACTGACAAATCGATTGTCCACATGAACATGAAAGCATTGGACCTCTTCGACAACACCATTTACATTGCGGCTCTGTGAATCCTCCATTGATTAAGCCCTCGAATCGATCAATCTATCTTTATAGTCTTAGAGGCCAACCCATTATCACCACTACGAGGGTACAACAACCTCATTCACTATCATACCTACAAAAGCGGCAATATTTACATGTCAACATGTGAGGGGGCGAAACCCACGACCACTACCTAATCTACATCAACACTCTTATACATTTCAGAATGCAAGGGATAAACTCTGTCCAAGGCTCATAAAGGCGGGCTGAGGGGCATCTACTTGAGCCACTTGTCATCATGAAGGCTACTAACATCCTCATCGTCCTTTGCACTCCAACATCATTCTCCACTTCATCCCAAATCCGCTTCCTCCTCCTCCCAGCAGCTCTGAGAGACAATCGGTGGTGTACCAAGATCATGAGCATACATCCCCTTAATGGGCGCGTCACGGGTTTTAACATTGAGTCTCCATCTTTGCTTCAAATAAACACGTGATATGAATCGCATTTCATAAACACCCATGCCTTTGCTTAAAACAAACTTATGGTCCTCAATATTGCGGGATCCGCGGCACGCTCAAAGATGCACTAAGTTGCCTCTTGCCATGGTATAAACAAAATGGCGAGGCCCTAGCCAAGAAGATCACCGATTGTCAAAAGTGACATGACTTGATTTCACACCGCCACAATGCATCACAGGTCTTTTCCCTAGCCATCCCAATTAGCACTCGCATTCTTCACATGATGCACGAAATGCATTTTACCAATATCCTTTAAACGTACCCAATCATACCTTAAGTAGCGGTCTTTGACTTTGTCCTCGCCGGGCTTTGCATAAAATTACTCACTTTGGCTTATGAGTATCGATAAGATATTTCTTGATTCGACATTCACCCATACCGTGGAGTGCTAAGGTTGCTTGCCGCAACTCTAAGGACACATTGGATATGAAGATGGTTGCTTCGGACCAGCTCTTGGCAGCGACTCAGGATATACATTCCTTATCTAGAGGCTGCAAAAGCAGAAACACTCTGAGCTTCCCATACATCGACCCACCACTTATTGTTACACTCCGTCAATAGAAGGCTCATCCATAGCCTCACCACAACTCATTAAATTGGCCTCTTATTCTTTCCTCCTGGCCACCCACCTTCGCGCCAACAGGCTTCTTACCTCTCAAATCCTGCACTGGCCTTGTCTTCAAGCAGTAGCGGGCACTCTGGCTGCCAAGGTGTATCGACTCCATCTTTCCACGCATCGACTTCTTCCACGGCTTTTGCATCGATCGCCAAAGGGCTCATTTGCTCCACAAATGAACTCCCATGAAGTTGAATTCTGGAGGGCTTAAACCCGCAAGGCCGCGTGCGCAGCTTAACACTACTTTTCGGGCGGCCCTGGGCGGATCGGTTGCCCACACGGAAATACCTCACGGCCGACCTCACCAGAACATGGCGATTCCAAGGCCGAAACAAACTCAAATACACGAGGGGCCAGTTCTATTTTGCCATAGAAGTTGCCAAGAATGGGGCCATACCTTATAAATTGTTGTAACAACAACCCCTCCACGAAAGGACATATGAGCCCGCCCTTTGCTCTCCCCCACCACCCGGATCAATCCCTTGCCACATCCAGGGCGGACCTTCACGGATTGGAACAAGGGGCCACATGCATGAATCCAGGCCTACGTCATGAGAACATAGGAAGGAAACTAAGAAATAGAAAAAAAATCGAACCATTGTAATAACACCCAAAAAAAAGGAATCACCCATTAAAACCTTTGCCCAAAAACCTTACGAAAAGATCTACAGCAAACCTTCTAGTGATGCTTTGCAAAAATATATGGGTTTTCTAAACAACTAGCAATGATCCTGCAAATGTCATCCCGAGCTGGACAAAAAAAAAATGGAGGGATGGGAGTGGATTTGCTAGATTAACTAGCAAGGAAACATGCTTGGATGCACACGATGAAAAACAAAAGAATGCGAATGACTTGCATAAGATTGAAAAGCTATAGAACGCAGACAAAATTCCCAATCAGTAAGCACCTCAATTAAGGAAAATTGCGACTTGGCTGCTACGAATATTTATCTTCACTAACTCGTTTTTCTAATCAGAGGGAAGTAAGAAACGAGAAATGTTGTTGTAGTTCTAGAGGTATTGGGTAATTTCCAAATAAATAGACATGTGTAGCATTGTGGCTTCCTTCCTGTGTGCTTGTATAATCCAAATTTGTAGACCATGCTTTATGTTACACAATTGGACACGAAGAGTTATCTTTGATTTTGAAACTACTTACCAAGTTTTATCTTTGATTTTGATTTTGAAGTGTTATATAGGCCTATAATTGTTCCTTCACAATAGGTTTGTTGATCCAGACCATCTAGATCGTTTATTGCAAACTGTAAATGTTTCCATCTATGCTTCCTTCCTGTGTGCTTGTATAATTCAAATTTGTAGACACGAAGCGTTATCGTTGATTTTGAAACTATGAAGCGTTATCTTTGATTTTTATTTTGAAGTGTTCCTTCACGACAGGTTTGTTGATTCAGACCATGTGGATTGTTTGTTGCAAACCGTCTGACGAAAAGCGCGCTCTAGAGGGTGTCAAAGCTCTGATTAGCTGTGCATATCGAAGCTGGAGCTATTGATTGAAGGGGCCCTGCTTGCCCTTCATATTATTGCACACATCGTTAGGGCATTGTTACAGACATAGAAAAAACGGTGCGTTTGAAGCCGTTCTATGCATCTGACAAGCTGACAACATGTTTTGGAATTAGATTTGGTGTTTTGTTGAGTAGCAATTGCAGCAGGCGGCCCAGATATGTCAAGGGACTAAATATCCCACAGGAATATGTTGCAGAAGGAAGGGGCAAGTCATAAAAGAAAATGAGAGGGCACATTGCTTCATACTTACCTGGGGTCTATTGGTGATCAGCAAGGCCGATGGCTTAGGATGGTTTGCACCATTGTACTAGGGTGTGGATTGTTCTAGCATCTCCCTAAGGGGAGAGTGCACATCATAATTTGTGGTAGTGGGGGCTCGCGTTCGCGCGGCCCCCTTCAATCAATCCGATTAGTACTGTATGCTAATTCTGGTCCTCTTTTGTTTTTCAGTGAATGCAGACATGTAGTCCTAGGATTATTTGGTTCAACCTGTGCAGTTTTTTTAAGCAGGTACCTTTTCCCAATGGCAATTCAAACATTGTCTTAGTAACTGTAGAATAAGGAAAACAAGTTTGTAAAGTTTGGCAATGATACACAATTCTTTTGTTGAAGCTTAGAATATTGTGCCCAGTTGAAACAAACATCCTGCCCATGCGTGAAAATCATATTGGAAAATGATGGTTACTAGTATGAATTTTGATCATCAGTCTACATATTTATATCTTTCCACCATTATTGCATTGCTTGATAAAAGCAGGCATTTCAAAAGGAGCATATGCATAGTGCTGATTGGCGAGGACGAGCAATTTCAAAAGCGCCTTAAAACAGTAAGGATGCACCAATAGCCAAATGTGATGCATTTAAATTAAGATCCCCCTTAAACCCCCTTTGGTTTGGGTGCATATTCACCGGGGGTTACCGAACCTTGAAGGAGCTGTTGGATGGGCATATTTGCCCTTTATTCTCGATCACGACCCGTATATAGCGATCCCTCGTTTGTGGGGTATCTTTGTACTGAGTTTTTTGTATCTTTTGTATATTAGGATTTATAAAATACTATAAAAGTTTGAAGGAATGTACTTAATGGTGTTAATTTTGTACATGTATTGTAAGTTTTTTAGGAATACAGTACCATTTGCCCTCACGTAACCCCAGGTGTGAATATGTAGCAAAATAGCAGGGGGGTTATTTTTGTATTTTATACACTTTTTAACATGGTTTTCATATGATTTGGCGATGTCGTATTGAATGAAACGTACTAATTAGTACTTCTAGAGTCGCATTGTATTTTTTATCAAAAATCCATGTTGTAATGGTCTACCCCTTCATTTTTCCTATTTAGTTCCCTCGGGCATGCAAAGCTGAGCATTTTTTGTGTGGGGTTTTGAACCACTCTTCTCTTTCGACCTTAAAAAATTTTTTTAGGGGCCTTACGTGATCTCTGTTTAGGATTGGCTTCCATGATTTTGTGTGGTGGCTTTGAATAAAAACGGGGATTTTCGAGGGGTTGAATTTATTACGGCATACACAAGTCCGCAATTTGCAGTAGGACTTGGTTTGCTACAATTGCCTTCTTTTTGTTTAGGAGGTGGACCGAAAGGATTGGGCCATTATACAACGTTTAAGCGGCACCCGGTAGAACACACCTGCGGCTATGTTCATGCGCAAGATGTCTGGGATGTTTGCGAAACCGATCTCAGGAGTCGGAAGGAAACATGAGGCTTTTGGGATTTTGATTTCATGTGTTGTTTAGCAAGTAATTAAATGCAACGAGCTTGCTTTTTCTGGTACTTTTCGAGCTTGAAAATTTTGGGTTTTAGGTCTCACGGCATCAAGGGTTCTTAAGCACTTTCAAGGTTGAAACCGGCTTTTGGTTTAAGAGCTTAAAGGCGATCTTGGGTGTTGATTATTAAGTAAATTGATGTCTTGCAAAACGTGTCTATGGTGTGAAGCCATGGCGTAAAAGACTTTCGTGGAATTATTTTTAGCTATTTATGACCTACATATGAGCTCCATTGTGTCATTTATGCGAGCTAAGAGCATTGCTAAAAGCCCATTGTGGCGTAAGATTTATCTTATAGCAAAAATCAGCGACTTTGTTACAGAGCTATGGCAGTTTTCTGCAAGCCAAAAAGCAAGAGCCTTGACCGTGAAGAGCACCCTATGGATCCTCATCCTCGTTCTCGGCGCGCGATAATGAGCCCTCCGATAAACTCAAGATACGCTTGGTTTTTTCGGGATCGGTGTGGCTCGATCACGGTGGAGATTACGGCATTGGCGGGGCCGTTGCTCACATGTTTCTCAAGAAGGTGCTTGTTGCTATCACTTATGTCCCCGAGAAGAAAGGATCTTTGAAGAAAGCTGGCTAAACCGATTGCTTATCTGCGGCTGGGTTGCTAGACTTTTCCTTCACGGTACTTTTTCATGTCTGGTTTTCTGAGTTTATCTCATTATTTGCAAAAACAAGGGCATCACGGGCTCTGAAGGGACGCGATGCATTTTCGTCTCCAAAGCAATCAAAGTGTTGATATTCGAGCAAAAATCATGTAATGGCTATGTTCCTGCCGAGTTTGGAAACTTAAAAACCTTGTGGAAAGTAGGTTGAGTGCCAACATGCTTAATGGTAAGAGATATCACGGGTGTTTACGCAGACCTAAGACATCCGAGATTCTTGTATTTTCTCAATGGATTTGTTCCCAAAGGGTATCTTTGCACATCAAACATCCCGCACGATAGGTATGACTACATTGTGGAAGCAAAAGCTGGGTACGATTCGGCATTAAAGTGAGAGCATTTTAGCTTCAAACCGCAAGCAGTACTTATTTTTGTGGAGAACTTTATGCATTCTTTTTTAAAGGAGTCATTTGAGCAACAATGACATTCATCTCTTTCGGTGGAAAATGCCCGAAACCAAACGCCAAGCAAAAATACAAGTTATGGAGATGGGCATGAAACGATTCTTGGTTTTTAGAGATATAGGGCCAAGCAGAATTATCATACATCATCATCACGGATTGTCGTGTAGGATTGTCGAACCTATGAACATTCATCCCTATGAACATTTTTTTGTCTTGGCGTATGCAAATGCTAGTTATCATCCGGATTATTATTTACCATTACTTTTTTCTATTTGTATTTCCTCTTTATGAGATTAAACATGTTCTACATATAAAAGCCTATATGATTCTTAGCAGCTTGCCATGGTACAAGACTTGTTGTAAATAAACATCGGATCGATTTCTTTTCTTCCCCGGGATCTTATAGCGGAGCAATGGTTTGAAAATTCGTCCACTATGGCGAGCTAGGAACAAATGCAATACATATCATTTGAACTTTGGTTTGTATTCTCTTCACTCCATCTCTTATTCAGGTTGTTTACGGTAGCATCACGGGTTATCAGGGCTTAGTGTAAGACTCATGCAAAGATTGCCATAACATGATTCTTTAGATGAAAAATTGCAATCTTGGCACCTTAAGAAGAGGTGCCATTATGATTTTTAAATCGTATTTCCCTCTTTGATCCCATGAATATTTTTGATCTACACAAATGCCAATGCTAGTTATGACTTCTAAACTTGTATATTGTGGGTTGAAGATGATATTGTGGGTTGTATATTGTGGGTGGCGCTTAAATTCTTGTATTGTATAATATTATACATTGGTATGAATATTATATATCTAATTCTATGCAATGTTTTTCGTTTCCATAATTTGAGCACCTCTACCATCCTTAAGGCCCAGAAGGAACAAAACCCACAGTTAATGTAAAACCATTAACACAAAACTAACATTATTAACACAACCATTGCATTTGACACATTTAAATTAAAATCCCCTTAAACCCCCTTTGGTTTGGGTGCATATTCACATGGGGGTCGCGTGGGGGCGTGAGAGCCTCAAAATTTACAATACATGTACAAAATTAACACCATTAAGTACACTCTCTCAAACCTTATAGTATTTTGCAAACCTTAATATCACGATTATACAAAACTCAGGCATGCATACATACACAAGCGAGGATCGCTATATGCGGTCCGTTTTTGGAATAAAAAGGGCAAATATGCCCATGTCGGCAAAATTTCTCGTTGGGTAACCCCTGTGTGAATATGCACCCAAACCAAAGGGGTTTAAGGGGATCTTAATTTAAATGCATTGGATCACGGTGGTTTGTGTTAATAATGTTAATGATAGCTATGTGTTGGTTGTTATATCGAAAAAAAAAAATTTGACCCCTTCGCCTAACAAAAACAAACATTGGTAACTTAGGGATGAACATAATAGAAAATATTTGTAATGATATCATAGATATATTCAATAGGTATGTTTATTTAGGAATTTGAAATAGAAAATAAAGTAAAAAAGTAATATGCTCCAATAAGGCCAAAAATAAGATAAGATAAGCATCTTTTGCACAATCACACTATGGATTTGACTCATTGAGGCATTATGAACTGGAATCTTCTTTAAGTTATCAAAGGTGAATGTATCCAAATTAATGAGAATAGATGTGTAACGAGTTGAAAGAAATGTATAGATTCTCCATTGTTTGATGAAGAATTGATGTACATGCATGCAAAAATTCCCATGGCAACATGGCTTTCTCCTTTCTTCACATATATCTACAAAAACAACACAAGTGTACATTTGTGAGCAGTTATTAATATATAGCACTTAAGCGATTTTTTGCTTAACAACGACTCAATGAGTTGTTGACTAATAAAGCATTTGCAAACAACCATGAGCTAGCATAAAAAAATATGTACCTTTGGAAAAGCATGTGCGGCAAGATTATCATTGCCATACAATCAATCGCCATTCAAAGGCCCCTGATTCTAAAAGCCTATTTGCATTCTCCTCACTAGAAAGGAGAGTGAGAGAGAGAAAATATGGATTCATCATTTTTGTCATGCCCTTGATACAAGAGGAGATCAACAGAGGCTAGCTGTAGAAAAGTAGAAGAATGCTATAGCTTTTGAACTAATATCACGCTTATTCCACAAAGTTTTCCAATGTAATATCCCCTCGCGGGCATAAGACTATACCGGTTTTAGGAAAACTTATGAACAATAAATCAAATTCTTACTTTACCTTTCATCATTGAGTAATGTCCGAAGTTTCTATGCCCGCCTAGGAATGTGAATTCGGATAGCACCAACACAATCATAAAAATATTACGCTTTGCATATTTCATGTCTAGGATCCTGCGCAAGATACCACGGTGCGCATCATCAAGCGTGATGATTTTCAACGGCCGCGATTTGTACAAGATCACTACAAATCGAGCAAGCCCAGATGCCTTCAAAATACGAAAACAAAATTTGCATAAATACAAGTCTTCAAATGTATGATTTCAACGCCCGGATTTGTACAAGATCCTTCACAAAATCGAACAAATGACAATCGCAACAAATGGAATGGGTCTCTTTCAACAAATATCAAGCTAAAATATGAATCTGCCGGAAATAAGAAATAAAATTTGCCTTGGTCATGCAAAAACAAAACCAGCGGGGCAACAACGCTTTCCACTTCTCCGTTTCGGTGGCACGAAAAGTTCGCCTGTCACTCTTTGGGGATCAAGCTTTCGTGTTCTGGCTGCGCGAGGAAATCAATCCACATGCTTGGAGCATGCCCAGGAAAATGGCGGCTTTGATTCTTCCTCTCGGGCGGAAGCTTACATGTTTCTATTTTTTCTTCGGAAGGGCTTGATGAGCTTCTCCTCTGGAACCCTGCTTGGCAAGCATCTGGAAGCATCTGGGCATGGACACGACTACCAGACCAGATGAAACCCTAAAGTCTCTCTGAAACCCTAGAGTGCATATGCACGATGGTTGCATGTGTTCTCTTTTTTTGTTTTTTTCCTTTTTTTCTTTTTTTTTATTCTTTTTTCCAAAAAGTGGGCTTTTGTTGTAAGCCCTTCGATCTTGTCTTTTTAAAAGAGGGCTTTTGTTGTAAGCCCTTTGATCTTGACCATTAAGAAGGGCCAAATAAAAAGGGCTTAAGTTGCATCTATAAATACTTGGTGCGCTCTAGATGTACCAATTAGTACACCTTATGCAATACGCCCACCAAATCATATGAAAACCTTAGAGAAAACTGTATAAAAGTACAAAAAAAACCCCCTGTTATTATGCTACATATTCCATATATGAATTATGTTTCTTGCTGGATGGATTATGGTTCTCTCATCTACTGAATGGTAATAATATGATGTTGAAAAGTTGCACTTAAGGTGAAGCTGGATGCCTGTGTTCGAGGCCTTCACCTTTCAAATTATTATGCTTACCAGGGATCAGGAAATTATATTCCACATCAGGATTTCACGTTGTGGAGAATGGTTGTCGAAAGTCATTTGTAACCATATTAAAATGGCCTTTTAAGGAATTAGAATGGCAAGCCAGTGTCCAAGATTGCACCCTTGGGCAACCATAATATTCAATGCTAGCAGACAAGTAATTTATCTTCTCCATACATGTATAGATGCATCATCATTATCAAATCATCTGCGTAGAGCATTTTTGGGATTTTTGTGTCCCCCAATACAGGTGCATTCGTGTCCCAATTATGCTTACTCTTGTTCAGAATTAGAATGTATGCTGTAACGAAAAATGAATATATCATCTTGGGAAACTCTTGCTTTGCTTGAACTCTGCCGGTTTGCAGGCAACAACAGATGCTACTCAGATGCCTTGACATTCAGCATGCTTGCAGGCAACAACAGATGCTACTCAGATGCCTTGACATTCAGCATGCGACCATCTCTATTTCAAAATTGATGACTAAATCGTCAACGGAAAATGGTATAAAAACATGTCCAGATTTATAAACCTCTCCATTCATAACAAGTTGTTCACGTTGGGGCTTCTTGGTTTGTCTGTGGCCTTGGTTTGTTTCCTGGGCTTCATGCTCGTGTATATTTGGGCGCTCAATGCCCTTACTTTGTTTTGCTTCATTCCCCTACTTATTTTACCATAAACCAGTAGGTCTCAATCCATGGTTGATAGATGATGAGGCAATACTAGGTCTGCTGCCACCATCTTACAATAACGTGTAGGCTCTGTTGAAACAGTCAAACTAGTAACATTTACTTCTAGAAGAACAAAATCAGAACAGGTTCCAAGAAAGCCATGGCAAAAGAGGAAGATAGGCTGATAGAAATTTTAATGTCTTGGATGCAATTCTTATAGTAGCTAAATAATTCTCTGCAGTCTCACATTCCTTTGAGTTTTTTCATAGAATATAGACTTATTAAGTAGTTTTCTTATAGTTCCAGCTAACTAGTCCCATGACTCTTTTGCAGAATCCGTCTCTTCCACAATTGCTACTTGTATGGCATCCAGATACTTTATTATCTCATTCCTAGCACGATCTCTTCCAATCACTGCCATTACAGCAGTCTTTGATGCAACCCTTTTCTCAGGAACAACTGGGTTTCAGATGGTTTTGTGTTACCATAAGCTAATGCTTAAATTTGGTTTCCCAGTGAAGCAAGCTTGGAGTAAAATTAAGAATGTTAGTTGAACTTGTTCTTATGCGAGTCAAGTTCTGCTCTCTAAAGGCAGACAATTGTCATTCTATTCATTATTACATCATGTGGTTGAGGAGCTAGAAGTGGAACATGACTTGAGTATCCATAAAATCCTCTTGAAAAATGATGGGTTTTGGTGTGAGTTTTTATCATTCGGGGGTATGACTGTCATGCATTTTACTGATTTACAAAAACAGTAGTTTTGAAACGCAGCATATTGCATGCTACTGATTGTTAAGGGTGTTATTTCAAGAGGCAGACTAAAACAATAATCAAGCATTGTTTTGCAGGTTACTCCATTTTTAAGCTTGGGAAGAAAACAAGCCTGCAAAAATGTGAGACAAAGAAATTCTAGTATTTTGTATGATGAAAGAGCACATGCAAGTCATTGCCATGTGCAAGATTATGTGCTAGTATCCATTCTAGAATGTTAGAAACCAAAAAGCCAGCATATATGAACTAAAAAGGCAATAAATTACACACCATTCCAATTGTTTGTTAAACCATGTGTTGCCTAGAAGCAGAGGACCACTGCTAGCACATCATTCATTTGTCTTTTCAAAACATTATATTGAAGCCAAAACATCCATTAAAAGTGGTCACATCGAAAGATTAAAGATCAAAGGATTCTGCAGCATATGCAAATTATACAACATCAGTTCTTTTTGAAGGAAGAGAAAAGAGATAAGACATATTAAAAAATTGGAGGCGCTGAAAACTCTATCTATTTCTGGACATCTTGTCCATTACATATACCGGTTAAACCCTAATTACGAAACCCTAATTTAGGAATGTGAAATGCCAACAGTCAATGAAATATCTCTAATTAACAATTCACATAATTAACACTTTCCCTTAATGTGAAGCTTCAGCTAATTACTTCCAAGAGGGAAATTATTCACATTGCAGATTTGAATTTCTCAAATTTGGATCTTCTATGTGGTTTAGTAAAGATATCTGCCACTTGGTCATCTGTCCTACAATATTGAATATCATTTGTGCCAGCTTCAATCTTCTCTCTCAAAAAATGATAGTTTGTTTCAATATGTTTCTTCCTCCCATGGAAAACCGGATTTTTGGCCAAACGAATGGCTGATATTGTCACTAAATATATATGCCTTGGTGTCCATATCATGACCAATGACCGCCAACACCTTTTGAATCCAAATAGTTTCACATGCGGCCATGCTACATGCCTTATACTCAGCTTCATCTGTACTTAAAGACATTGTTTCTTGCCTCTTACTTTTCCAAGTTATGGCTCCATTTCCAAGTGAGAAAACATATCCACTTGTAGACCTCATCTATTTTCACAACATGCCATATCCGAATCTGAATATCCAACTACTTCCAACTGCCAGCACCTTTTGAACATAATTCCAAAATCAACCTGCATATACCTTAGTATTCTCTTAGCTGCTGCCCAATGTGTCATATTAGGTTTCTCATAAATCTGCTAAGGATACCAACTGAATATGACAAATCTGGTCTAGTAGATATGAGAATAAATCGGACCCCCAATTAATTCCCTGAACAAATGCTCATTGCATAATTCAATCCCTTGTTTAAATGCAGAAAATTTCATACCTACTTCCATTGTTGCCGGGACTGGTTTAACATGAGCCATACTAAATTTCTGCAACGAGTCTGCATGTTTAGTGCAGGTTGGGAACTCTGCAAGACAGCCCTCTTGCGGAGGACGGTGGATCTAATCAGAGAACTGAGGGACTGTGTCACGCCGGGATTTTGCAAGAAGAGAACAAGAAGAAGAAAACAACAAAAGAGAACAAAGAGAGGAAAAATGATAAGCTTCCTTGATATCAAAGATGAACATACATGAGCTCGCAATCGAGAGAAGACCTAAAATGAGACAAGACTCAAAACTCATCTAAAACTCATGTGCTAGCTCTACTCATATATATCGTACAATGGCCTTTGGCCCAATATAGACACTGGACCGATCTCGGTGCCGACTCTGGAAGGAGGCCCGATGGTAGGAATGCCGGTGCCTCTTGAAAAGCCCGAATCACGCCGACGCCGACGCGGTGGACGGGCCGCCACTTGTCCGAGCGGGCGCTCTGGTAGCGTGAACCGTGCTTTGATCGCTGCGGGTCACGCTGCTTGGTCTTCATTGGCCTTGGACGAGTGACCGCTCGCCGAGGGATCCTTGGACTTGACCCGTCCGTCAGAGAGGAATAGTCCTGCACTGCGAGGAGCCTGGGACTAACACTCCCCACCAAACGACACTTAATCCGGAAGAAAGGAGGAGGAAGAGCTTAGAGGGGGAAACCGGAAGCAGTCGAAAAGTGATCCTCACTTGGGAATGTTTGGGGTTTGGGTTGAGAACTCTGGAAGACAAACCCGTGGACAGAGTGGATCTAACGGGAGAGTCCAGGGGACTATGTCACGGATTTGAGGATTTGCAAGAAGAGAAGAAAAAAGAAGAAAACGTAACAAATGAGAGAAAGATAATAAGCTTCCTTGATATCAATGATGAAAATACATGAGCTCTCGCAACAGAGAGAAAACCGAAAGGAGACAAGACTCAAAACTCATCTAAAACTTATGTGCTAACTCTACTCATATATATAGTACAATGGCCTTGGGCCCAATATAGACACTGACCGATCTCAGTACCGACTCTCGGAAGGAGGCCCGATTTGAGGAATGTTGGGCGTTTACCTCTTGAAGTGCCTAGAATCACGTGGCCGGACGCCGGTGTGGGCCGCCGCCACTTGTCCGGAAGCGCCTCTTGTTGACAAACAGGGCTTTTGCCCATGGTCTCGTTTGGTCTTCTCGGAGCCTTGGATGTCCTCGGCCGTATGACCGAGTAGATCCTTGAGCTTGGCCTGATGCCGTCAGATGCATGGAATAGTCTGTGCCGGGAGGCCACCGGGACTAACACTCCCCCACCAAGCGACACTTTCGAGTGAAGAAAAGGAGGAAGCGCCGAGGGCGGGAAGCCATCTGTTCGAAAGTGATCCTCAGGGAGGAGGGGCCGAGGCAACCATTATGGTAACGGGCTTATGAGAGACCCGTGCGATTGAAGAGCTTGAGGGTGCTTTGGCCAAGGCGGGGATCTGCATCAATAAGAAAGCTTAGAGCGGACCATGTCTTCAAGAGCGGGCAATGCACGAGAAGAAATGTCTTGACATTCCATGAGGAGGCAAAATCGAGGCCAAAGGCACCGCACAGCGGCATTGGATTGCGATGAAAAATGGGGCCGCCGATTTAAGGAGCTTAGCAAAATGCATTTGAGAGCAGCCGCAAAATCCCGCTGAAGATGGACAAGGATCCCGAGGTGAGGTGGAGGCGCGCAAGAAGGTGTTGAGACCATGACGCATCCGGGGCATTTGCCAACCACTCATTAGCAATGTAGATCCAATTGGTGGTGTTGTCCAGCGGCACCTTCTTCCCAATGGCGAACAAAGCGTGGATCCCACCGAGATCCGCCGAGATGTCGAGGTGGTGTCGGCCCGGCATGACCATCCATGACTTTGGTCCAAAAAGGAAGGCGCCCAATCGGTCGGGAACTCAGGGGGGTGGAGGACGCCCGAGGGGAAGCATAGGGAGAAGGAACCATGCAGGTGGGGTGGGCCGGCAGTCTCCTCGAATTGATCGACAAGATTTGGATCAAGTGCGACACCAACGATCCCAAAGAGAAGCGAGAGCTGAGTTGCGATGAGGGCTATCCCATCCCGTGGGGACCGTCTTGCTATCCAATGTAGCTTGTAATTGATTGTAACCGGCAGGTGTTGCATATAATTTGTGCATAGGGAAGATCCTGGATGTCCTAGATACTTCCCCGATTTGTTCTGCGGCCGGCCCGCTTGCCAGAGAGATAAATGATTTGCAAGCTCAGGCATGTACTCCTGATGAAGAGTTTGGGTCTGAGCAGGATCCGCAAGATATGGATTGTTATCCTGAAGCACCCATTGCACAGTGGGGTCACCCTGGAAAAGCTGGCGTGGCCCATTTCCAAAGTGTTCCTGTGTATCACCCAGATAGAAATCATGAAAGATGTAAGCCATGGGCTGAACCACTCTGAAGGTGAGAAAGTCTGGATCGGCACAGTGTATGAGATCAAAGACGACAAGGGCACAGCACAACCCTTTGTCTTCAATGGAGAGTTCTGGCCAAATCCGAAGAAAATCTGCACTGCTCAGTGGAATATCCACAGGCCATCCACGCATGCCACTGGGAAAGGAAAGAGGTGGCGCTGGAAAGCAACCACATACCAGCTATAAGGGAGGGAGCGGGAAGTCAATCGTATCAGTGAAGAATTGCAAGATAAGGCCAAGTTTTGCTTTGAGCTCATAACAGATCAATAGCTTGCTTGCAGCTGTTGTTCGAGATCACGGATCCGATTGTCCTTTCGAGCAAAGCAGGCGGATCGGGTCACGGACCTGCTTCGAGAAGGGTTGACTGGAGGAAGATTTCCGGTGTATTGAGATGAAGCACTTTTAAATTCCGCTATCTAGTATTTTCTGACCTCTCGTAAGCCGATCTTGAAGAGAGGTGAGCAGAGGTTCTGTAGAAAGTCGAGCCGCCAAAGAGGCTAATTTGAGCCGCCCCGCTGAAAGATTTTGAACCCAGTTGAAATTTTCACACGCTCGAGTACAAGGCATTGAGTTTAGCAATATCTGCGTCCTTGGTACCGAGAGATGTTTTGACTTGTTGTGCTCCAATAAAGTCTGGAATTTCTGACCGGAGCTGAGCCTGTTGATCTTGAGTTGGCTGACTTGAGCTTGTGTACTTTTGAGATCTGCATGAGCCTGTAAGAGAGCTTCATGCTTGTCTTGAAGTTTGGCCTCCAAAGTTGCCCCTGGGCGGTGCATCTTGAAGGTCTGGTGTACCCATCCCGAGAGGCCTCTAGTGCTCATGAACCCCGCTCATAAGAGCGCCTTGGGATTCTTGTAACTTTGAGAGCAGCAGCTTGAGCATCCCGGGCCGACTTGATACAACAACCGACGAGGGTGTTGTGGTGGTGGGCTTGGCTTGTTGCCTCGGTTTGGGATGTTTGGAAAAAATGATGTGAAGTGGATGGTGTAGTGAGGAGGAGACAAAGGACATGGTGTGACCGTGAACATGACCAAATGGAAGACGGGCGTGAAGTGCCAACTTGGTGAGTGATTGGAAGGGAGTCGAGTGGAATTATGAGAATTTGGTGGTGTGGGAGGAAGTAATGACGGATGAGGGCTTGAAAGTGGCCTCCCTACGTAAACTTCGAGAATAGAAGTGGTACCAAGGCGGTCCATTTCTTGGAGAAGACGATAGAACATCATTTGGGGCCAATCTATGTGGTGTTTGGAGTGTGTAGCAGTTGAGGACCAAAGTTATAGAAAGGTTTATTGATATGGGTGTTCTTGATAGAATACCCAAGGAATTTTCGCCACGTAAATTTAACAAAGGTTTCGCGGAGGCTTGTCGATATTGGTCGACGATGGACATTGGCATGATAAGCAGGTGCACCAAACTCGTGGACATCGAGATCCCCGATAGCGCATCATGATACACAAGGGGTGTGCAAGGGAATATGAAATACCTCAGAAATCAAATGTTGAGTCAATAAAATAGTGGTGCCATCGACCACAAGATGGGTAAACCTTCTTGCTGTCGTTAACGATATTGGCGATGAACTGCTTAACGGGTCGGATTTGGAGCCGGAAGTTCCATTTGAGAGAATTCAGAAAGTGGTGTCGTTCAAATGACTTCTTTATTTGGGCCAACAAGGGCTTCACGGAAAGTGGGCGTCAAGAAGGATACAGATGCAAAAAGGGCCGGATCCTTGGGAGCAGTAGCTTGAAGTGTAGAAAATTTTGGGGCAGCCATGGGAATGATGTGCAGAAACGAAGAGGGATGCCAAAGGCGGAAGACGAAAGTCGAGCACGGAGGACAAAGGCGCAGAGGAACGAAAAGGTTTGTTTTAGGGCGCACAACTGGAGGCGAAGAGGTATGAAGAGTGCGAAACTGGAACCGTTGATGGTGCCAGGTGTCAAAAGATGCCAAGAAGGGTATTGAGAGGCAAAAATTTGGCTAAGTCCCAAAAACGTAAGGGAGAAGCAATGAACGGTGAGGATGAGACGTGAAAGAAAGATCGGATGTGACAGATGGCAAAGGACACCCATTAATGTTCGACGGGCGTGAAAAGAAGGAATGGCATTCAATGCTGGCAACTCGAAGTGGGATATCATTAAAAGGAATGTGTCAGAAGGTACCATGGCTAGATATGCGGCGGGAGAAAAGATTCTCATTTTAGAAACAAATTTTGCATTGCAAACACGTTGGCGATTTGTGTGATTGGTCCACGCCGACAAGGAGTTCCTCATGGGCTATATAAGACGAACCGAGAGGAACGAAGGCATCCGATGGCGCCAAGATGGATGGCCGGGCTTGAACGAAGATTGCACAATGCCCACTAACCGCCGTGAGTGGATCACTTGTAAGATGAATTGTCTCGATCTTCGGGCGCCGCCACAACCGTGGCATTCGTGATGGACGGTGTGCCGGGATGGTGAACATCCCGACCAAGACCAACGGGATGGAGGTGGTTCGCAGACACTGGGATCCGGAGCGTAACCTCTACCATCTCCAAGATCACCTCCGCTCCAACCCGAGTAGAGGGTTTTTCCTCTTAGGACTTAGTAGATAGGGCTCGAGTCAGTCGCTTTTTGTATATAGGCAAAGTGCCCATAGCGGAAATAGCCGGGTCGCGCATTACATTTTGTAAAAAAAAAAATCTCCACTATAATATAATATACCGCCTTTCTAGTCACTGTGGTGTTTGCTTCTTGAACTGTCTCGTGTGTTGATGTTCACTTTCGTGTGATGAAATGCTTTGAGACGAAAACCATTAACCAATGTAGGTAATGGAGTGCCATCTAACTCAAAGCTAGTTGGAAAACGCTTGGTCTAACCACTTGAACAATTTGATAAGGGCCAAGCCAACGAAACTTGAGTTTTCCCGGAAAATTTTTGTACTGAATCATAAAGAAGAACCAAATCTCCTTCTTTGAATGTTTTTGTCTTCAAACGCTTGTCATGTAAAGATTTTTGCAATCGTTGTCCATGAAGAACACGAATATAAGCATCCTTCAAGTTCATCCAACTGCTCTAATTGATAGACCCGCTTCTTTGAGAGCAAGCAAGTGGATTATGAGCAAGAGTCATTGAAAACGGAGTGTTGGAAGGATGTATTCAAATGGCATGAGAGCTTCGACCATAAACCAATTTAAAAGGAGTGTGACCGTGAGCAATCTTGAAACAAGTATTGTAGGCCCAAAGAAGAAAGAGGGAAGTTTTGTCGCTAATGCATGCGGAAGCGCCACAAATTTTCTTGAGAATGGTGACCGTAGTTTTGTTGGTGCTTTCTCGCCAACCCATTGCCTTGAGGATAGTAAGGTGTGCTCTTGTGATGATGTATCGGGAGATAATCCGCCGCCCCTTGATAGTATGATTGATGAAATGAACACCACGGGCCACCGACCAGCCGGGGGGGCAGCCGAATCGCGTGATAATTTGTTGATAGAGGACTCTAGCCGTGCTTGCTTGCAGCAGTTGTTGTCCGGAAGTGCACAAGCTTCCGCCCATTTGGTGGCGAGCGGTGAGAAGAAGAATGTATCGGGCACGAGTGTGCCTCGCAGAGGATCTATAGGTCCCACAAAGTCCATTCCCCATTTGTCAAGGGAAGTGGCGGGCGACCGGGGCGCCAAGGGAAGAGCGCCACGGGCCGCGGGGCGCCCCACCTACCGGCAAGCGCCACACGCATGGGCGTGGGCGTGAGCATCTTTGAAGAGCGTGGGCCAATAATACCCGCATTAGAAGGATTTTGGCGGCCGTGGTGTCACCATGAAAAATGACCACCACCGAGCCCCTTGATGAGCTTCTAACAATGTCCGAACTTCATGAGGTAGAACACAGGCCACGAAGGATGGTGTCCTTACCTTTTTTGTAGAGATGTCCGCAACCATGGTGTAGTCACGACCTCCTGAGAAATTGATGGCGACGGGATTGTCGCCAAGGTGAGAGAGCCGCCCTGCCTTTCCGTGGAAGAGCACCCGTGAGGAGGTACGCTGAAAATCATGGAACCAATGTGGTGTTGCCGTGACTAAAAAGAGTTGAGCATCGTGAAAGGCGCCCGAGACCCTGCTATGGATCATCCCGGTGGATGCGTGAAAGATAATCCGAATAACATGAGATTTGCCCTTTATGAACGATTTCAAAAGGAGCAAAATTCTTGAGAAGAAGGACCCAACGAGCAATGCGCCCGTGGGCGTGGACTTGTTGATCAAATAGAGGAGTGCTTGGTGGTCCACAAAGAACTTGATTTGACCGCCCAAAAAGGTAATGACGGAAGCGTTGGACATGTAAAATGAGACCCAAAGCTTCACGCCCGTGGCAGAATAGTTGCGCCGCTAATTGAGTTTTCTACCGGGAAGCGATTTGGTTTGTCGCAGCGCATCATATTCTTGAGAAAGAACAGCTCCAATAGCAAACGCCGAGACATCGACATGAATATGAAAGGGCTTGTCCCATTGAGGAGGAACAAGAACCGTGCCTCGAGTAAGCAAAAGCTTCACTGTTGAAAGCGGCTTCACCGGGAATTCCAAGCCTGTGTGGATTCGCACCCGTGAGTTTATGAATGGGATCCGCAATGGCTGCCACCCGTATGAAGGTGGAGTAATAATTGACCTTTCCCGTGAAAGAGCGTGTCTCCTTGATATTGGCTGGTGCTTGAGCCTTGAGCACATTAAATCGATTTTGGGTGATCTGCTGGTGATTCCTCGCTTTGGTCGACAACATGGCCTAACGTAACACCGTAAGTGACGCAAAAAGGTGCATTTCGTGATTGAGACTAATGCCGACTCATCACATTTCTGGAAGACGAGTTCCAATTTATCCAAATGGTCAGCCATGGAATCAGAGGCGAGAAGTCATCTTGAAAAATTTGCAAGAAGGGATTTTCCTTCATGAAATCATGAAAAACCGAGAGCATGATGCGCTGAAATGTTGAAGGAGAGTTGGATAATCCAAAAGGAACCACCTTGTAGGCAAAAAGTGCCCACGGGTGGTGAAAGTGGTCTTGAGTTGATCGAGTCTTTGATGGAGATCCGATTGTAGCCGTAAAAAAAACCATCCATAAAGGAGTACATCTCATGTCCAGCCCACTTCTTCCAACTTGGTCCGTGAAGGAAGTGGAAAATGATCACGCCCGTGGCCTCGATTGAGTTTCCGATAGTCCACACAGACACGGATCTTACCATTGTGCTTAAGGGCAATGACGATGGGGCTCACCCATTCGTAATGTTTGACCTCATAGATCAAAACCCGCAGAAGGAGTTTGTCAATTTCCGCCTTGACGCGATCACGTAATTAGGGTTGAGCCTCAGACTGTCGTTGCTACAATCGGGTCGGCATCGATTTGGTAGGAATGGTGAGTTCCCCAAGCTTTTGTTGATGCCCCAAGATCTTTGTAACCTGTGCGAAAAAATGTGTTTGAATTTTGAAAAAGCTTGACGGCCCCCCCTACGATAAGGAGCCGGAAGATTTGGCAATGCGGATAAGGTTGATTGTTGCCAACGCCCACAATCTCGACTTCGGGAGTCCGAATATGGGGTATACCGATTATCCCGGACAATGTGTGCAGGAGGTTGGAGCATAACCGGATGCGTGGCACTTTGCGTGGTGAAAAAGAGAGGTTGCTCAGTTTCATCTAGCAGTGGTTGCTTCATGACAGCGTGTACATCAACAGGAGTTGCAGGAGTGTCAGCATCTGAAAAGTGATCAACGCGTTGGATTCGATTGCAAGGAGCCGTAGGGTCAAGCAAAGGCAGCCAACCGGGTCCCGATCAAGAGTCATTTCTCCCAAGGATCAAAGATATTCGGGTAGGATGACAGAGGCATCCTCGCAGGTGGAGCCTGAACTTGATAAATATTCTGAGCTTCTTCAGAATCAGTGTCTGAGAGAGAGGGTTCCGCATTGTCAACAGAAATGATCCTGCCTGTTTGCAAGTCCATGGTGGCATTGAGATGACCATCAATGATGACTAACAATCGTCCGTGGCCCAAAGAATGGATACTCTTTGCCTGGCGGAGAAAAGGTCTGCCTACCAGCATTTCATAGTCACCTGGATCTTCGCCAGCTTTCCAAACTCCAAATTCCATGGGAAAGCGGAGATCACCAATGTTGATGTGAAGAATAGGTGTGACGCCTTGAGGTCTCGTGATATGGCCATTAGCCAATTTGATGTCATATGGGGCACGAAAGAGTTGTGTGATGCCCATTTGTTTGCGGAGTTTATCCGTGATGAGATTGACTGCACTACCTCCATCGATTTGAACATGGTTGACTTGCTGATTTCCCACCGTGGCATGGACCGTGGGTGTAGAGGTAGCCACAGCCCCAACTAAAACAGTTGGGAGTGGTAAATCGGTCCCTTGAGAGCGGTGACAGAGTTTTAAAATGGTTGCCAAGCTTAAAGGAATTTTGATCTTGGCGAGCTCCTCTTGGAGTTCGAGAGGTACATGAGAAAAAGGATCCGCCGGTTCCACCGGTGGGGAGTGCGTGGCGGGGAAGCAAAGAACTTTTGAGTAAGTCAACCCTACCGCAATATTGGGATATGTCCGAGAGCGTGGAGGTTGAGATGTTGAAGGGGTATCTTGTCTTTGTTGAGCTCTAGTGGTGGCATGAACATTTGCCAATGTGTGGCCTTCAAATTTTGCATGAGATTCAAAATGCTTTGGCGAACTTTGGGCATGACATTTGGCATGAGCTTTTCCAAGTCGTGCAAAGTGAACCTTTTTTCGTCCTCATGAGGAATGGTGTCAATCGCAGCGCGTGCTGCGCGGCCCTTCCGAATAATAGTCAAGGGACGTGATGCCTTGGTCCTGGCGTGAAACTAAACCAACCCAATTTGACGGGCCGGATCGAGGATTAAGTGCCCGAAAAATTTCCTCTTGGGCTTGTTGATCCAGCCGAGGTTGACGGCCGGAGCTGGTTGATAGCGTGATTGCCGAGGCGCCTTGGTGGCTTCTTAAGAACTGGTCAGCGGGCCTTGTTTGCCATTAGCGAGCCGTGAGTTGGTAAGCCGTGAGGCGGACCGATGTGGTCTGATTTGTGCCGTGAAGTCGCACTGAACTTGTGGAAGTTGAGGACACGCCGTGGGTGGTATGACCCCATTCTTGACAAAGGATAACACCGAGCTTTAGAAGGATCAAAAGGAGGACGTTGGTTGGATCCCCGTGGTTGGTCCCATTGCCGATAGAGTTGCGGGCTGCACCAAGAGGTGGGTGGCGATAGTGCGATTGTTGCCGAGGTGTGGTTTGCACTTGATAAACCATTTTGTTGCGGAATGGTGTGGGATGAGTGCGAGTGCACTCTTCCGTGGCATGATTGCACATGTTGCATCGCTTGCAATGAGGCGGGCCATTGGTGGAGTTGCACCATTGGCCAAATGGCCTTGGTATTTGCAAATATGGCACCAGATTTGATCGCTACCGTGGATTAGCGTGTTGAGGCTGAACAGCCGCTTGTAGGAACCATGACGGGTGGAATGAACGGGAGCTCTTGAAGAGCCACGCCTGGGAGGAAACATTGACGAGTGATTGACAGGTCGATAGCCTGCTCCAAAGTTTTGGACGCAGTATTCAATCATGAGTCGAATAGCGGGAGGAAGTCCTTGGAGAAACCGACCAAAATCGGCTCTGTGTAGGGTACCCTTGAGCTTATTTAGCGTAATGTGAAGTCGATCCGCAAAAATCCCGACTCTGTGGGCTCTTGTTGAAGTTCATTGAGTTGCTTGAGATGAAGTTGATCATCATCCGTGGTCCCATAATGAGACGTAAAAGCTTGATCGATTTCGGACCCGATTTGTTTCCAATGGCTTTGTTGGACATGAGCCATTGATGAGGAGAGCCACGCAGCAGGTGGTGGAAAAGATGTGGAATTTCAGTTGAGGTTGCGCTGCGTGACCATTTAGGACAGCTAGAGCCTCAAATTCTTCCATGTGGGCCCGAGCACTTTGGTCTAACGGTTTGCCTTCGTGTTGCCAAAGGTGGGATAAGCCGATTCAGAGTCCGAAGGTAGATGTGAAAGTGCCGGGCTGGACAGAAAGCGATAGTGAGGATATTGAGGTTGAGGTGGATGTGGCATTGTGCCTGACGGACCCTGATGAAGGGGTGACTGCGGTTGAGAAACTGAAGTAGCCGGAGCATTGGTTTTGAGATCTGTAAGGTTGTAAACAGGAAGAGCAGTGGGAAACGAGGGAAAAAGGATATTCCCGGTAGGCGCAAAAGGAGACATGTGGATAGCCCGTGCCCACCCGGGAGATGATGGTTCTTAAGGAAGAGGCGTATGGCCGGAAGAATGATGGATGTAGGCATGTTCAGGGGTGTGAAAGTACGGTTGAGAAGGTTGAGCCTGATAAGGCTCCTGATAGTGATGAGGAGACTGAGGTTGTGAGCAATGTTTGCACGCTTTGGGGTGGGGAACAGGGACGCAGACCGGACACGAGGGGTGGGTGGCGCGGATCGAGCCCTAGACCAAGATGGCCTCCCTCTATGTCATAAGCAGATCCATACATGTCACGCATGTTTCCGACGGACGATGGCGCCCAAGCCAGAGGCCGCTCGGGAGAAAGCGAGTTCTTCCGGGCGCGTGAAATTACAGATGCATATGGCGATGCATGTAAGAGAAAATAGGATAAAATCAGACTCGCAGGGCGGTGCTGTTTGGGGTCCGGGTTCGGGAACTCCGGAAGACAGCCCTCTGGAGGACCCGTGATCTAATGAGAGTCCTGGGACTATGTCACTTGGGATTTGCAAGAAGAGAAGAAAAAGAAGAAAACAGTAACAAATGAGAGAAAAGATAATAAGCTTCCTTGATATCAATGATGAAAATACATGAGCTCTTTAATAGAGAGAAAACCGAAAAGGAGACAAGACTCAAAACTCATCTAAAAAAACTTATGCTAACTCTACTCATATATATAGTACAATGGCCTTGGGCCCAATATAGACACTGACCATCTCGGTGCCAATTCCCGGAAGGAGGCCTGATTTGGCAGGAATGTTGGCGGTGCCTCTTGAAGTGCCTAGAATCACTGACTGACGACGCTGGCGGGTGACGGGGTCGCCACTTGTCCGAGCTGGGCTCTTGTTGACAGCCACGCTTTGATCATGGGGTGGTTCCGGCCGCTTGGTCTTCATGAGCCTGGATGTCCGGGAATCTCGCGGGCAATACCTGAGATCCTTGAGCTTGACCTCGTCTGTGAGATGAATGTTCCGCATCGTGGAGCCGTGACTACATCAGGAATGAGGATGGGCACCATGGCGGTAATGAGCAATGAGGTCCCCGCGGTTTGAAGAGCCGCCGTGAGAGGTTTAGTCCAAGGGCAAAAAGATCGCATCAATGAGGAAGTGAAAGCGCATCTACGTCTCTAGGCGCCGGGCTTCGTGAAGGAACAAACCGCACTCCATGAGAAGGCGTGTCCGAGACCAAAGGCACCGACGCCGCATTCTCGATTGCAAAGGTGGGAAGATTGACGCCACTCCATTTAAAGAGCCGAAAGGTGATGCATTTGAGAGCATCACGTAAACCAGCCTTGACGGTGGACTGGAAGGGTCCGGTGAGGTGGCTGCATTCTCGCAAGAAGGTGTCAAGGCCACGAATAGCATCGCCAGGCGCTGCCAACCACGCCATTAGCAATATAGAGCCAATTTGTAGTAGTGTCCAAGGTGGCACCATCCTCCCAATCGGGAGCGCCGGACAAAACGGGGATCCCATCCGAGATCCGTGGGAGATCTCGAAGGAAGTCGACTCCGGCCAGTGGCCATCCGTGACCTTCATTCAAAAGGGAAGACGCCGGTGTAAGAAAGGAACCGTATGGGAGGTACTCCTAAGGAAGCATATGGAGAGGAAGCATGCCCGCGTGGGGTTGCTTGAGCCATGTCCCTAAATGCTCGAACAAGATTCTCGATCAAGAGCACGACACCAATGGTCCCATTTCAAGTAGAGAGTAATTGATAGACGTGAGGATTGACCAACCCGGGGGGATGATCTTGCTTTCCGTAAGGCCACGGAGTTGATTGTAGCCTCCTGGGCATCGTGATATAAATCTGGGCAAACTCAAGATCATCGGTAGCGCCGAGATTTTTGTTTACCCTGTTCCAATGTTTCAACCCCGCCACGAGGTAGGTGCGCCGAGCAAAGTTCGTGCATGTACTCCTATTCAAAAGTCCGAGACTGAGCGGGGATCCTTGAAATATTTGTTGGTTGTTGATAACAACCAAGCAAACATTGGAGTTGCCTCGAAAAACACGATGGGCCTCATCCCTAATTTATCATGGAGATCCGCCGTAGAAGTCATGAAAAACATAAGCCATAGGCTGAACAACCCGTAAAATGACCAATTGAATCTTCGATAAGCTAATCAAAGACTAAGAGTGCACAAAATAAACCCTTTGTCTTCTATAGAAAGATCCGCCAGATTCAAGGAAACCCGCACTTTGAGTGGTCGTTGATGAACATTGCCATTGGGCGCATCACTTCAAAGGAAAAGGTGCCGCCGGGCCACCACATAGTCAAGATAGCCGGAAGGAGTAGAGAAGTCCAGGGATGTTGGTAGCAATGTCAATATATCCCTCCCGCTTGTTTTGGGCTTCTTGGCCAGATTGAACCGCTTCTTTGGAGCTGGTGTTCAAGGTCGCGGATCCGATGCTCCTTTTCTAACAAAAGGCGGATGATCCGCGGACCCGTTTTAATAGGAAGCGTGGCATGTGAAGAGGATTGCCCGGAGTATTGAGACGGCGTGGCAATTCTGCGCCATCAGGACCTTCGTTTCGAGGCCTCAAAGCCGAAGTCCGGATGGATGTGAACTGATTTGTCGGGCCGCGGGAAATCTGGAGGGAGAGGGGAGGTCGAAAGCCGCCACGCTCGATGAGGTCTTGAACTTGAGTGCGGTAATTTTGAGAAAGCTTCAGAATACAAGGTTTCTAGCTTAGCAATGTCTTTCTCTTGTCACTTTCGGGAGGGTATCTTTTGATTTGTTACATTCCAACAAATCCCTGAATTGTGGTTTGGAGTGAGCCTTCCGATCTTCAAAGTAGGCTTGTCTGATCCTGAGCACTTTTGAGATCTACCGGGCCTTGTAGGAGAGCCGTGCTTTTCTTGAAGTTGGGCCTCCAAAGTTTGAACTTGTGCAAAAAGTGCTTGCAGCTTGAAGGCTGGGGTCCCTTGAACTGAGACGAAGCCTCCAGGACGCCTGAATACCATTCACCGTGAGCCTCCTCGTGATGCGTAGTCAGATGGCATGCTTGAACATCTGGCCGAATTGGTACAGGAGTATCGAGGATGTGGAGATGCAGTGGCCCGTCGCCTTTGTTCGAGAGTGTTGAGAGGCATGACGGGAACTGGAAGGCGTGGCTTCAGTGGAGGAAGAGGAGACGGTGATACGCGGTCCGGTGTTGAACATTATCTGTGGGGAAGGTTGGGCGGAAGGTACAAACCGGGTTGGGTCCGGACTGAATGGGAAAGCGTAGAGAGTGGAGGGAGGTAAGTGGAAGGGCTCTCAAGAACAGAAGATAATGACAAATGAGTACCAAGATGGCCAATACCCACTAAAATTTGGGAGACGAGGGGGTAGCCCTTAATGCGGTCTACTTCTTGAAGAAGGCGGTAGAACAATAGTCCGGCCAATCAACATGGAGAGTGGAGTGGATGGCGGTGATGACCATATTATAAAACGGCTTATTGATATGGGTGTTCTTGATGGAATACCCAAGTAATTTGGCGCCTGACCGGTTTCACAAAAGTGTCAGCGTGGTTTGCAATATTTGTGAGGCGATGTTGGTTGGCTTGATAAGGGGAGCACCAAACCGAAAGGACATCCATGTCCCGTAGCCTCAAGAGACGTAAGGTTTTTGCAAGGGAATACTAATACCGTAAATCAAATGTTGTGTAAGTAATGGTGGTGCCATCGACCATCAGAGTAAAATCCCTCCTGCCGCCGGACGATGCGGGAGCGATGAACTAACGAATTGTTCGATTGGGGCCGAGTCCATTTATGAATCGTAAAGCTTGTGGGCGCTCCGCCGACTCCCGACTTGGGACCAAGAAGAACTTCACGAAGGTGGAAGGCCGAAAGATACGACCGGTAAAAGAGTCGCATCCCCGGGAGCGTAAGCTTGAAGTGTAGGAAGTTTGGGGCAGCGCCATTTAAGAGCGCCGGAACGTAAGGAACCGTCTCTGAGAAGGCGGAGAGCGTGGGAAACGTAAGACGGGCTGAGATAGACGAAAAAGGTTTTAGGCCAAAAGTGGGTGAAGGGCATGATGAGGGCTTAACCTTCAACCGCTGATGATGCCGTGGCGGCGGATCACGGTTGGCGAAAGTGAAAGGCAAAATTTTGGCTAAGTCCCCAAATGGTAAAGGGAGAAGCAATGAACTGGCATGATGAGACGGCGGGAATGATCCGATGTGACAATGTGGCAAAAGGACACACATTAATGTTCGACGGGAAAAAGAAGGAATGTCATTTAACGTCGGGCAACTCAGTGGGATCTCATTAAAATGAATGTGTCGAGGAGGTACCATGGCTAGATATGCGGTGGGAGAAAAGATTCTCTTTTTAGAAACAACCTTGCATTGCAAAAACACGCTAATATTTTTTTGATTGGTCCACGCCGACAAGGAGTTCCCTCGGTTGGCTATATAAGACAATCGGAGGAAGCTGGCGACATCCGATGGCGCCAAAAGATGTTCACTGGCTGGCCGGTTTGCATGATCAACGACGGTGCCTTCAAACTGCTTTGAGTGGATTACCCGCAAGATGGATTGTCCGGACCTCGGGCGCTAAGCCACAACCGCGGGCCCCGGCGATGGATCTGTGGTGTGTGCGGGATGGCCGAGCATCCCGATCCAAGACCAACAGATGGAGGTGATTCTCGCACTGCGGCCGGACCCCGAGCGTAATCTCTACCACATCCGCGATCACCTACGCTCCAACCCGGGTAGAGGGTTTTTCTTCTTAGGACTTAGTAGATAGGGCTCGAGCCCATTTTTGTATATAGGGCGTGCCATAAGCGGAAATAGCCTTCAGTACCTCCACATTTTGTAAAAAATTCCACTTATAATATAAATATGCCATTTGGTTTAGTCACTATCTCTGTTGTGTTTGTGTCTGAACAAAGATCCGTTGTTGATTTTCACTTGTCGTGGTATGAAATGGTTTGAGGCTAAAAGCCATTAACAAAAGGTAGGTAATGGAATTCCATCCAACTCACCAAAACCTTGAAAAAACGGGTTGCACAACTTGAATAATTTGATAAGGGCCAAGCCATCAAAACTTTAACTTACCCGGAAAATTTTTGTAACGAAAATCATAAAGAAGAACCAAATCTCCTTCTTTGAATGTTTTTGTCTTCAGACGTTTGTCATGTAAGGATTTTTGCAATTGTTGTCCATGAAGAACACGAATGTAAGCATCCCTTCTAAGTTCATCCAACTGTTCCAATTGATAAACTTTCTTTGAGTGCAACAAAGGATTATGGGCTGTAGCTAGTTGAAAACGGAGAGTTGGAAGTATGTATTCAAAAGGCATGAGAGCTTTTGACCATAAACCAATTTGAAAGGAGTGTGACCAAGAGCTATTTTAAAACAAGTATTGTAAGCCCAAAGAACAAGAGGGAAGCTTGTTTTGCCAATCTAAAGTAGAAACGCCACAAATTTTCTTGAGAATTGTGACCGTAGTTTTGTTGGTGCTTTCAGCCAAACCGCTCCCTTGAGGATAGTAAGGTGTGCTCTTGTGATGATGGATCAAGAGATAATCCCGAGTGCCCTTTATAGTATGATTGATAAAATGGACACCCCGACATCGACCAGCTTTCGGGGACAGCCAAAATGCGTGATGATGATTTGGTCGATAGATGACCTTGGTCGCGGTTTGCCGCAGTTGTTGTCCGGAAGTGCGCAAGCCCCGCCCATTTGGCAGCGTGTAGTCGCGAGAACCTGAATGTAGGGCACGGTTGTGCCGCAGCAGAGGATCAATGGTCCCACAAAAATCCATCCCCATTTGCTGAAAGGAAGTGGCGTATGGCGGCACGCCAATGGAAGAGCCGCCACGGGTCGTGGGCCTTCCCACACGCTGGACAAGCATCACACGGGCGGGCGTATGCGAGCGCTTTTGAAGAGCGTGGGCCAAAAATAACCTCGCAAGAAGGATTTTATGCGGCCGAGTGTCACCATGAAAATGACCACCACCCAGCCCCTTCATGGGCTTTCGGACAATATCTCGACCTCGAGGGAGAACACAGTGGAAGGATGGTATCCCTGCCCTCTTGTAAAGATAGCCTGCAACCATGGTGTAGTCACGGACCTGGCGAGAAATTGGTGTCGACGGGATTGACGCTATTGGCTGGAGAGAGCGGGCGCCCCTCGGGTGGAAGAGCACCGTGAGGAGATATCGCTGAAAGTTGTGGAACCAATGTGGCGTGGCCGCGACCGAAAAGAGTTGAGCCGTGAAAGGCATCCGAGACTCCCCGGAGGGATCATCCGTGTGGATGCGGAAAGATAATCCGACAACATAAGATTTTGCCTACCTTGTGAACAATTTCAAAGGTGCAAATTTTGCGTAAGGAGAACCTAACGAGCAATGCGCCCGCGGGCTGGATTTGTTGATCAAATAAAGGAGTGCTTGGTGGTCAACAAAGAATTTGATTTGATCGCCTAAAAAGATAGTGACGGAAGCATTGGACACGTAAAAATTAAACCCAAGGCTTCACGCCCGTGGCGTAGAAGGCGCCGCCAGTAATTGAGTTTTCTGGCCGCATATCGCTTGGTTTGTCGGGCAGCGATCATATTCCCTTCAGAAAGAACAGCTCCAATAGCTAACGCCGAGACATCTACATGGACGCGGAAAGGGCTTGGTCCCATTGAGGAGGAACAAGAACCGGGGCCCGAGTAAGTAAAAGCTTCAATCTTGGAAAAGCAAAAGATCCGCCTCGGGATTCCAAGCCCAATGGATTCATCACTCACCGTGAGTTTATGAATGGATCCTGCAATGGCGGGCGAGTCCGTGAATGAAGGTGGAGTAATAATTTACCTTTTGCCCGTGAAAGAGCGTGTCTCTTGATATTGGCCGGTGCTTGAGCCTTTGAGCACACAACTGATTTTGGTGTGATCGGTGGTGATACCCGCTTTGTCGGACAACATGTTCCCAACACCGGTGACGCAAAAGGTGCATTTCGGGATTGAGACTAATCTGGGACTCATCACATTTCTGAAAGACGAAGTTCCAATTTATCCAAATGGTCAGCTATAGAATCAGAGGCGAGAAGTCATCTTGAAAATTTGTAAGAAGGGATTTTCCTTCATAAAAATCGCGAAAAAACGAAAGCATGATACGCTGAAACGTTGATGGAGAGTTTGATAATCCAAAAAGGAACCACCTTGTAGGCAAAAGTGACTCTACCTGGTGGTGAAAGTAGTCTTGAGTTGATCAGATTCTTTGATTGAGATCCTGATTGTAGCCGTAAAACCATCCATGAAGGAGTACATCTCATGTCCAAATGACCTCTTCCGTAACCTCGGTCCGCGGAAGGGAAGTGGAAAATGATCACGCCCGCGGGCCCTCGATTTAGTTTTCTAGAGTCCACGCAAACGCCGATCTTTCCATTGTGTTTCAAAGCAAATGACAATGGGGCTCACCCATTCGTAATGTTTGACCTCATAGATCAAACCCGCAGCAGCGAGTTTGTCAATCTCGACGCAATCAGCCTGCATTGGGGCTGAGCCGCATCGCCGCTGTTACACAATGTGACGGCATCGATTTGGTAGGAATGGTGAGTTCCCCTGTTTTATTGATCCCCCAAGGTCTCAGAGCTCCGTGCGCAAATATGTTTGAACTTTTGAAGAGCGCGGACTACCGTTATTTATAGGGTGTCAAGATTAGCAAAGAATGCGATGTGTCGATTGTTGCCCACGCCCACAACTTCACTTCGTGAGTCCGAATGTGTGGGATAACTTCCGTGTTGGACAATATGAGCAGAGGTTGAAGCATGACGTGATGCGCGGGCACTCGCATGGTGAAGAAGAGAGGTTGTTGATTTTCATCAAGCAAAGGTTGCTTCATGACAAAGGTGTACATTAACAGAGCGTGAGGAAGCTCTAAGATCCGAGAAGTGATCAACACGCTGGATGCATTGCAAGGAGCCCGTGGGGGGTCAAGCAAGGCATCCACATGGGGGTCCCGGACAAGAGTCATTTCTCCCAAGGATCAAAGATATTCGGTAGGATGACAGAGGCAAACTCGCAGTGGAGCCCGAACTTGATAGATATTCAAGGCCCCTAATCGGTCGAGAGAGGGTTCAGCATTGTTAATCGGGGTAAATGATCTTACCGGGTTTCCAAGTCCATAGTGGCATTGAGGTGACCATCCGTGATGACTAACTGATCCGCGGGCCCAAGAATGGATACCCTTGGCCCGGGCGGAGAAAAGGTCCGCTTTACCAACATTTCATAATCACCGATCTTCCGCCTTCCAAACACCAAATTCCAAGGGGAATCGGGAGATCACCAATGTTGATGTGAAGAAGAGGCGCGACTTTGAGGTCTCGTGGATATGGCCATTAGCCAATTTGATGTCATATGGGGCATTTATAGAGTTGTTTGATGCCCATTTGTTTCATGGAGTTTGTCCGTGATGAGACCGACAATGATACCTCGGCCAATTTGAACATGATTGACTTGTTGATTGCCCACCGTGGCATGGACCGTGGGTGTAGAGGTAGCAACAGCCCCAACCAAAACCGTTTGGAGTGGTAACCGGGTCCTTGAGAGCAGGACATAGTTTCAAAATGGTTGATAGACTTAGGGGAATTTTGATTTTTGCCACCTCCTGGAGTTCCGTGAGGCACATGAGAAAAAGGATCTCACGGATCCACGTGTTGGAGTGCGGGTAATGAGGCAAAGAACTTTTTGAGTAGGTCAACCTCCGCAAGCAATATTTGGATATGTCCGAGAGCCGGAGGTTGAGATGTGGAAGGTGTATCTTGTCGCTGTTGAGCTCCGTGGTGGCATGAACATTAGCCAACGCGGCGGCCTTCAAAGAGCCTTGTATGAGGTTCAAAATGCTTTGATTTAACTTTAGGCATGACATGCGCATGAGTTTCGCCGCAAGTCAGGTGTAAAGTGAACCTTTTTTCCTCTTCATGAGGAATTGTGTCGACCGCGGAAGGCAAAGTTGGGTGCGGCCATTAGGAATACGACAGGACGGACGCTTTGGTTCCGGCGCGAAACCAAACCAACCTAATTTGACTACCGGATCGAGGATTAAGAGCCCAAATATTTTTCCCGTGTTTGTTGATCCATCCGAGGTTGATTGGCAGAGCTGGTTGATAGCGCGATTGCCGAGCGCTGAGGTGGCTTCCTCAAGAACGGACGGGCCTTGCCTTGCCATTGGCAATCCAAAGTTGGTAAGTCGTGAGGCGACCGAGGTGGTCCGATTGGTGCCGTGAAGTCGCACTTAACCAGGAAGTTGAGACATGCCGCGGTGGTATGACCCTATTCGTGATGCTGATAACCACCGAAGCTTTAGAAGGATCGTGGGGGCGGTGGCCGGTCCCTCGCTTGTTGTTCCTCCGTACCGATAGAGTTGATTGGCTGAGCCCGCAAAGGCTGCGGTACGATATTGCATTGTTGCCGAGTTGTTGTTTGCACTTGATAAACCAGCTTTGTTGGGCGAAAGGTGTAGGATGAGTGCGAAAGTGCACTCTTCGCGGCATGATTGCACATGTTGCATCTTTTACAATGAGGCGGGGAGTTGCACTCATTTGCCAAGTGGCCTTGATGTTTGCGTGCATATGACACCGTGATCTCGACCGCTGTAGGATTGGCGGTTGAGGTTGGACAGCCAGCCAGGGAACCAAGGACGGTGGGAATAAAAAGGGAGCCCCAAGAGCCACGCCCACCGATGAAACATTGACCGAGTGATTGACAAGGTCGACATAGCCCAAAGTCTTCTACGCCAGTATTCACCATGAGTCTGATAGCTGAGGAAGTCCTTGGAGAAACCGCACCAAGATGCGCTCTATGTCTAAAAAACTTTGAGTTTGCCGAGCGTAACGTGAAGTCGATTCAAAATCCCCCTCGGGCGGACTCCTCGGTAGGCTCTTGTTGAAGGTCATTGAGTTGCTTTAGATGAAGTTGATCATCATCGTGGTTCCATAGTGAGAAAGAAAAGCGCCATTTCCGACCAATCTTGTTTCCAAAGTGGCTTTTGTTGGACAAGCCATTGATGAGGAGAGCCATGCAAAGGTGGTGGAAAAGATATGGAATTTCGGGCTGAGGTTGTGCATGACCATTAGGGCAGCCAGAGCCTCTAATTTTTCCATGTGGGCCCGAGCACTTTGGTCTAATGGTTTGCCTTTCGTGGTTGCCAAAGGTTGGATAAGCCGGGGCCAAGGGTCCGAAAGGTAGAGGTGAAAGTGCTTGGGGATGTAAACCTGGATAAGGATTATAGTGAGGTGGAGTTGGAGGTGGCATGGTGCCCTCGAAGGACCCCGATGAAGGGGTGATCAATGAGGGAGGTATCAAGGTGCCCGAGTATTGGTTTTGAGGCCTGTGAAGGTTGTAAACAGGAAGAGCGGGTGGGAAATGTAGGGAAGGGAAATTCTCGGGAGGCATGGAAAAATAGGCATGTGGATATCCTTGCCCACCGGGAGATGATGGTTGAAGGGCGTAGGCGCATGGCCCGGCAGAGTGATGGATGTGTGCATGTTCTGCGCGAAAGCAGGTCGGTGAAGGTTGAGCCCGGAGTAGGGGTTTCGATAGTGATGAGGTGATCGGAGGTCGCGGAGTAATGTTTGCACGCTTTGAGGCGGGGAATTGGACGAGACATGACACCAGGGTGGGTGGCCGACCGAAGCCCCTAGACCTAATGTGGCCTCCCTCAACGTCATAGCGTATCCATACATATCGCTAACAACTTCCCCGGCCGATGACGCCTGCCGTGATGTCACCGGGAAAGAAGTTCTTCCGCGGAAGTTTCTGCGCGCATATGGCGACAGATTTCCAGAGGAAAGTCGAATCGCACTCAAGATGCTTACAGCGGTTTGGGGTCCGGTTCGAACTCCCGCAGAAGACACTGTGGAGGACCCGTGGATCTAACAGAGAACTGGGACTATTTCACGCTGGATTTGCAAGAAGAGAACAAGAAGAAGAAAATGTAACAAAAAGAGAACAAAGAGAGGGAAATGATAAGCTTCCTTTGATATCAATGATGAATATACATGAGCTCTCAATCGAGAGAAGATCTAAATGAGACAAGACTCAAAACTCATCTAAAACTCATGTGCTAGCTCTACTCATATATATAGTACAATGGCCTTTGGCCCAATATAGACACTGACCTGATCTCGTGCCGACTGAAGGAGGCCCGATTTGCAGGAATGTACGGCGCGTGCCTCTTGAAAAGCCGGGAATCACGCTGACGCCGACGCGGGCGGTGACGGGTCAGTCACTTGTCCTCGCCGGGGTTTGCAGTGCATCTGTGCTTTGATCAAGGTGGGTTCCGCCGCTTGGTCTGGCCTTGGACGACCGACCACCGGACCTCGCCCGAGATCCTTGGACTTGACCTGGTCCGTCAGAGGAGATGAATAGTCCCTGCATCCGAGGCATGTGACTAACACCGCAAAGATACTTTTGGCAAATAAAGACTCCTTCTAAAGTCTAATGCACTTTGAATGCCCAAGAAATAGTGAAGCAATCCAAGACACTTCATATCAAAGGTCTTCCTCAACATTTCTAGTTCTATTTTGGTCATATTTTTCTAAACTCCAAAAAGTATGAGATCATCTATATAAAGGACAAGTAGAATGACATCTTTTCCCCTCATACTTAATAGGGGAAAAACTTCTGAATTACCCTTTTATGTTTTGACATATTTTCCCACATACCCCTAACTTTTCAAATATTAATGGAATGCCCTTGGTCAATGTACAAATGTATAATGTAGTTTTAATAATTGTTGAAATACCCTTATGTTTTGACATAATTTCAAATGCCCTTATGTTTCCTTCAAATTCACAAAATATTTTTGATAATCTAACGTGTGTTTTGTTTCAAATTTCAAAAGTTTCAAGAATCACAAAATTTTTAAGTTTTGCAAAATGTTTGGAATGCCCTTGAGCCCAAACGTTTGTTTTGAATGCTCCATACATCATTAAAATTCAACAAGAGAATTTCAAATGCCAAAGTAGGCCAAGATCAACTTAAATCTCATAAATATTGTCTTGAAGCACAATAAACACAATGGGACGATTGCTAACTAGATGGGTGCCCCGCATGTCCTTGAGTTGTGGTCCCTACCCCTTGCATCTACTACAATGATGAACTTCCTTCACTTCTTCTTCACCCTTACTTAATCCTCTTTGTTCGTGGGGCCATGGAGGTCTTCTTGTCACTGAGGCAACATTGTACCTAGAACATTAGGAACAATAACGGGTGCATGATCTCCTATAGGTTTCGTAGAGTAGGAAGTGAGAAAATGCTTGATGAGCATAGCTCAACACGCCAAGATTTATATAGTATTGCACATGCCGCATGTGCACAAGGGAATACTCTCCGCCCGCCATTCCGCAAGAGCATGTTCTCATTTCCAAATTACAATCCTAGATTTTGAAGACAAAATCTCATACTCAACTTCCGATGCGCAATAATCCAAGAAGAGCACCCACGATCACATGCTCTCTCTTCACATCTGCCAAAGACGGGAGTCAATGCCAACCGCATATTGGCACCGCCTTTGTTATGTAGGAATCGCTGTTGTCGACGCTCATGAAACCATGTCATTAACTTATGCCTAATTAACTCCAACATAGCTAACACGAGCAACTCCCCTAGGTTCATGCAACCAAGAATTCGTAGATTCTCGCAATATTAGAAGTTAGATGACCATACCCCTGTCCCTTGAATTTTGAGTTTGCCCAATGTGTAGGATCACCGCAACAAGTATCCAAATGGTAGCTTGGGCATTAGCAAAGACGCATTTCGTAGATCACTTCATCATATTCTCTATAGTATTGGCACATGCCGCATTCCATAACAAATGCACAAGGGTTGTACTTTGAAGACCCTCCTAAAATTGTCACTTAAATGGCGCATGCAATAAGCATGAGGTACTTGTGCCCCAAAAATAATCTCAACACCTTCTACCAAACCTTTTGTCTATCTGAAATGAAAGTGACTTGTTGTGCATGATGCATACAATTCTTCAAATTTTGAAGGAACCATACCCAATTATCATCATTTTCAAGACTTACTACTAAGAAAAGCAATTGGAAACAATCCATCGCTCCCATCTATTTGTGTAGCCGCCAATAGTATACCAAGATATCGCCCCCTTTAAATGGGTGCCATCGAAATGTCTTCGAAGAAATCGAAATAAAAAATCTGCATCAAGAAATCGTGAGAAATCTATCGGGAAGAAATCGGATTTGCTGCTGCTGCTCCAATCGAACAGGAAAATCAGATCGTTGCTGCTTTATGCTGAGAAAATTGAATTTGCTCCAATCGAACCCTAAAACGAAGAAAATTTCTTGCTCAGAAGCAATCGAAAAGCATAAGCACCGAAAATTTCGAAAGTCAGAAGCAATCGAAAAAAAGCATAAGCCTTTTCTAGAAACTAGAGGAGCGGAAACGAACCGCTTTTGCAAAAGGATATTTGAAGAAATAAAAAAACTAGAGGGTATCTTGTGATAAATCAAAATCTTCAAGGCCAAAACACGCTGACCGTGGGGCATTCTATTAATATTGAAAAGTTAGGGTATGTGGGAAAATATGTCAAAACATAGGGGTAATGTAGTTTTTCTCTATTAGTTTTTCCTACTTAATATATAAATTTGGATCAGCCTCCGACGCGACAAGACCCCGCTAATAAATGCATATCCATCTTTGCATACTAAGCTCTAGGGATTGTTTCAGCCCATACAACGCCTTTTTCAATCTGCATACAAAGCGCCATCGCCTCAGATACCCTTGAGGTTGTTTCATATAGACTTCTTCTACAAGATCACCATTCAAAATGCACTTATAACATCAAGTTGATGGAGCTTCCATCCAAATTGGTTCGGAAAACCATAATCAATCTGATTTTTTCATTTTTGCAACAACAAATAGGGAGGTTTTTGTAATAGTCAACATCTTTGAACATATCCCTTTGGCGGCTGCTAGCCTTATACTTACTAATTGTTCCATCAGGTGCACTTTACCTTGTACACCCATTTGATCCAATAATATTCTTGTCTTTTGATCTCTCGCCACAATCTCCATATATGTTTTATTCCTCTAGCGGGGACTTGAACCTATGACCATTAGGTTAAAGGTCCAATATGTTGCTATAAACTTCATCCATCGCCGCCTGGTTTTTTTCGGCCATCGCCTCAAAGATCTAGGCAATCACTTCAAAGATCGAGGCGGCAAGGAGAAGGAATCGCAGATCCGGTCCGGCCAAGCTCCGGTCGGGAGGCCTTGGCAAGCTAGGGGGCCCACCTCTCCTCCAACCCGGGGCTAAGAACAACTGCGATTCACTGGGCGAGCGAGCCTTCCTCGCTTTTCTGGTCCCAATCCACCGGAATTTAGACGTCGGTTTTTGCATCACGCTTCAAGTATTGTTTCCAGCTCGTTTTTGTTTTCCGGTATGGCAAACACATCTTCACCTAGTTTGGCTTGGCATCAACGGAACAAGCCAAGACCAATCCTATCTCTTTGCCAAAAGATAGCCCACCGCCAAGACCTCCTTCCACACCAGCTTTGTAATTTTCTATACCCGCCACCAGTACCGATCCTACCTACTTTGCAAGATAGCCCAACCCAAAGATACCTTCCACATCGCCTTTGTAGTTCTCTATATAGCTCGTGCCAGCCATCGATTCGCCATCTCAGCATTTAGCCCATCCACTTGTTGTTCAATGGTTTGTCGTGATCGCCGCATGGCTGTGGACACCCGAAAAAGAACCTCGTTAAGCTGCCTCGAGTTTGCCTTGAATAGGCTCTATGACCCCCTAACTGCGCTTATCTTCGTGCAGCTCCCATCATTTGGGGCTCAACGCCTATACGGGCATACCCGCAGACACACCCTCAAACCCGCACCGGCCTCCAGATGCATCTTCTACCGCAAAATTTTGACCGTAATTGATGCTCTGGATCCATTGTCCGCCCTCGATGATTTGTTGGTTCGGGATCCGCATCTATCCAATCGGGACAAATACACTCACGTGAACATCGGCCGCTATTCTCCTGGGAAGCCGGGTCCGCCTTTAGAGATGCCGCTACGCTTCTGCCAGGAAGCCGATTCCGCAGCATCGCTAGCGTCGCGACTCCGCCCCTCCATTGTGGTTAGCACTGGTACGTGGATGCTACGCCCAGTCGATGATACCACACCTATGCCCACACAAGGCCATCATCCGCTGACAGCTCGCTTCACCGCACAAGTCCCGCCGAAGCCCAACACCAGCCACAAGCACCAAGTATAGCCCCGAACTCCACGTATTGTGGGATTTGGAGGAAGCAAGCGACACTCCCTCAAGCAATACGAGGTCACCCGCTTTGCGCAGGGTGATGCACATAAAGGCGCATGGCATTCTCTCTCTGCCGTTGAGCAAAGACGACCTAATCGCCTCGGCCATTTTAATCGGGCGTCGCTGTGATGCTTTGTCCGGGGCCGCATCCGCCATGCAATCACGGTAAGGACCTCCTTCTCCGTCTGTGAAGACCTTACCCGCATAGCCTCGCTGACTAAGGATGAATTGTGTCGAGTCCGCCAGGCTCGCCCGCACTCGGAAGTGGGCTGTGTATGCAGAGGCGGCCAGGCTACTATCTGTACTACTGGCCACTTGATCCATGGCAGTGGCTGTCTAGTTGATTTGACTGTGATTTGCTTGGGCTTATGCCTTTGTTGTATTTTATTTTAGTATTGCGGATTTGCCACGAGGCATAGTTCCCTCGAAGTCTCAGGTACTCAGGGCCAGGACCCCACGCTGATTTTGGCTTCGCCTTTTTGTTTGGTCACCTGGGCTTGGTCCCCGAAGTTTCAGCCTCCGGCTTTTGCCCTCTTTTGTATTGGATCCCAACCCGATGGGTTTCATGGACGCAAAATTTCTTTCCTTCCAATCTTTAGAACCAAGTGCTTCTTCAATGCTTAAAGGCTCACTTGTGGCAGCAAATAAAGCAAAAATTACATGCTTCCACATTGGTCGATTTTCAGCCATGGTTAGTGCTTTTAGTGGGTGTTTTCCTTTATCATTCACATCATGTTGCTTACAAATGTCCCTTTGGCTGAAAGCAAATGGCCCATGTGCCCAAGCATCACATTTAGCCGCTTTTAATTGATGATGACGCTTCTAAATTTTTACCTCAACTCTTGCTTATTGGCCGCGGTCTTCTTGGGGTTTTCGCTCTTTCATATACTAGCACCATTTCTGGCTATTATTGTTTGATTGGTGCACCATCAATTTGCTGCTGCAACAATTTGACACTTCATTTCATCATTGCCAAACATTAGAGGAATTTCAAATATCTTATCTTCTTCCTCCTTAGCTCCCCGTAGCATTGATTGGATCTAGGAACTTCATCAAGATTACATCACGGAAACAATTAATTTTTCCTTGATTGATCCTATAATCTATATTCTTAGGCTCTTTCTTGTTATATCCAACAAAAGTACAAACTTTGACTCGCTATCCAACTTTATTTTACCGTGTTCTTATGAACATAAACAAATGCTTTGCGATCCGGAAAAATTTTCAAGTGTCTTACCCCTTGGTTTTCTACCATAATAAGCCCCGTAGCGGCATCATGCCATTCAAGATTATTGTTCCACCTATTAAGAAGATAGACTGAAGTCAAACCGCTTCAACCCAAAACCTATGAGGCATTGGAGCCATAAGGGATAAGGAGCATATTAGCAATGGTCCAACCACGCTCCACAACCCATTTTGCTCGAGGGAGTAAGGTACAATGACGGTTTTTTTGAATGCCATTTTGGGCACAAAACTCCTTGAACTTCTTTGAAGTGAATTCTCCCCATTATCAATCCGGGGCGTAGAATTTTCTCGCTTTGTTTCAGCCTCAACTTGCAACTTAAATTTCTGAAAAAGCATAAAGTTTCAGATTTTCTTTGAGAAAATAAATTCCCCAAAAACACGCTTTGTTTTTTTATTTTTGCCAGCTCCTGGAGTTCCAGAGGCACATGAGAAAAGGATCCGGCCGGATCCACCGCAAGCCGGAGGCGTGGTAATGAGGCAAAGAACTTTGAGTAGGTCAACCTCGCAGCAATATTTGGACATGTCTCGAGAGCTTGAGGTTGAGATAGCGGAAGGTGTATCTTGGTCGCTGTTGAGCTCGGTGGTGGCATGAATCAGCCAACGGGCCCTCTCAGCATTTTGCATGAGGTTCAAAATGCTTTGACGAACTTTAGGCATGACATGCGCATGAAAGCCGCCAAGTCGTGCAAAGTGAACCTTTTTTTTCCTCTTCATGAGGAATTGTGTCGAATCGCAAGAAAGCGTGGTGCGCGTCATTAGGGAATACCGGTTAAGGGACGGGACGCCTGCCCGGGCGCGGAAACCAAACCAACCCAATTTGACTACCGGATCGAGGATTAAGAGCCCGAAAATTTCTTCCCGTGCTTGTTGATCCATCCGAGGTGGATTGGCAGGAGTCGGTTGATAGCGCGATTGCCGAGGGCGCCGAGGTGGCTCTCAAGAACGGACGGCCTTGCTTGCCATTGGCAATCCAAAGTTGGTAAGCCGCGGAGGCGGAATCGGTGGTCCGACAAGCGAAGCCGCGACTAACTTGTGGGAAGTTGAGGACATGCCGTGGTGGTATGACCCCATTCGTGACAAAGGATAACATCGAAGCTTTAGAAGGATCAAAGGGCGCAGCAGGTCCCCGCTTGTTGTTCTGCTGTCGAGCAGAGTTGATTGGGTTGAGCCCGCAAGGGTTGCGGGCCGATATTGCATTGTTGCCGAAAGGTTGTTTGCACTTGATAAACCAACTTGGCGGAAAGGTGTAGGATGAGTGCGAGTGCACTCTCCTCGCGGGCATGATTGCACATGCTGCATCTTTACAATGAGTATGGGCCATTGGCGGAGTTGCACCCATTTGCCAAGTGGCCTTGATGTTTGCGATATGACACCGACCGGACGCTGCTGTGGGATTGGCGGTTGAGGTTGGATAGCTGCGTGTGGAACCATGACGGTGGAATAAAAGGAGCTCCTCGAAGAGCCACGCCACGATGAAACATTGACCAAAGTGATTGACAGCATCGCATAGCCCGCCCAAAGTCTTCGGGCGCAGTATTCAGCCATGAGTTTGGATAGCGGAAAGATTCGCTTCGGTGACTTCTTTGAGTTTTGCACGTGAAGTCGACCTTCCCCGGCGGACTTCAGAGGCTCTTAAGCTGAAGGTCATTTTGAGTTGCTTTAGATGAAGTTGATCATCATCCGCGGTTCCATAGTGAGAAAGAAAAGCCATTACCGGACCAATCTTGTTTCAAAGTGGCTTTTTGTTGGACATAAGCCATTGATGAGGAGAGCAACGCCAAAGGTGGTGGAAAAGATATGGAATTTCAGCTTGAGGTTGTGCATGACCATTTAGGGGCGCCTGAAATTCTTCCTTTTCGTGGGCCCGAAGCACTTTGGTCTAATGGTTTGCCTTTCGTGGTTGCCAAAGGTTGATAAGTCAACTTAAGGGTCCGAAAGGTAGAGGTGAAAGTGCTTGGCTGACGTGAACCGATAAGGATTATAGTGAGGTGGAGTTGGAGGTGGCATGGTGCCCGGGCGACCCCGATGAAGGGGTGATCATGAGGAGGTAAATCGGTGCCCGAAAGTATTATTTTGAGGTCTGGTGAAGGTTGTAAACAGAAGAGCGGAAATGTAGGGAAGGGAAATTCCAGGAGGCGAAAAGAGACATGTGGATTTCCGCCCACCCGGGAGATGATGGTTGTGAAGGCAAGAGGCGCATGGCCCTAAGAGTGATGGATGTAGGCACCGGGGTATGAAAGCAAGGTTGAAGGTTGAGCCCGACAGGGCCCATAGCAGTGATGAGGTGATCTGGAGGTTGTGAGTAATGTTTGCACGCTTTTTGAGGCGGGAATTGGATGGTAGACATGACCGAGGGTGGGTGGTCGACCGAGCCTGGTAGACGTAATGTGGCCTCCCTCAATGTCATCCATCCATCCATAATGGAACAACTTCCGCCGCCGATGACGCCCGCCGGTGTATTGCGCCAAAAGAAGTTCTTCCGGCGAAGTCGCGCGCATTACGGCGACAAAGTCGGAGGAAAGTGCAATCGGCAAATGGCGACGTTGTTTGGGGGTTCGGAACTCCTGAACTCTCGCGGAGGACCAGGATCTATCAGAGAACCGGGACTATGTCACGCCGGATTTGCAAGAAGAGAACAAGAAGAAGAAAACAACAAAGAGAACAAAGAGAGAAAATGAGCTTCCTTGATATCAAATGATGAACATACATGAGCTCTCAATCGACAGAGAAGACCGAAATGAGACAAGACTCAAAACTCATCTAAAACTCATGTGCTAGCTCTTACTCATATATATAGTACAAATGGCCTTTGGCCCAATATAGACACGACCGATCTTCTGTGCCGACTCGAAGGAGGCCCCGACGCAGGGAATGCGGGCGGTGCTCTTGAAAGTTCGAATCACGCCGACGACAGCCGACGGGAAGGACGGGCCGTCACTTGTCTCTGAAGCGGTTTTTGGTAGCAGATCCCGGCTTTGACCCGGCCGCTTGGTCTTCGCCGGGCTTTGGACGCACTGACCCGCGGCTCGCCGAGGGATCCTTGGACTCTGACCTCGTCTGTCAGAGGGGAGAACAGTCCTGCATCCCGAGGTCGTGACTAACAACAAAGATACTTCTTTTGGCAATAAAGACTCCTTTCTAAAGTCTAATGCACTTTTGAATGCCCAAGAAATAGTGAAGCAATCCAAGACACTTCATATCAAAGGTCTTCTCAACATTTTCTAGTTCTATTTGGTCATATTTTCTAAACTTCCAAAAGTATGAGATCATCTATATAAAGGACAAGTAGAATGACATCTTTTCCTCATACTTATTAGGGGAAAACCACAGATTTACCTTTATGTTTTGACATATTTTTCCACATACCCCTAACTTTTTCAAATATTAATGGAATGCCCTTTGTCAATGTACAATGTATAATGTAGTTTTAATAATTGTTGAAATACCCTTATGTTTTTTTGACATACTTTCAAATGCCCTTATGTTTCCTTCAAATTCACAAAATAATTTTGATACCTCTAACGTGTTTTTGTTTCAAATTTCAAAAGTTTCAAGAATCACAAAATACCCTTAAGTTTTGCAAAAATGTTTGGAATGCCCTTGAGCCCAAACGTTTGTTTTGAATGTCTATACATCATTAAAATTCAACAAGAGAATTTCAAATGCCAAAGTAGGCCAAGATCAACTTAAATCTCATAAATATTGTCTTGAAGCACAATAAACACAATGGACGATTGTTAACTAGATGGGTGCCCCTGATGTCCTTGAGTTGTGGTCCCACCCTTGCATCTACTACAATGATGAACTTCCTTCACTTCTTTCTTCACCCCATTTAATCCCTCTTTGTTCGCCATATGGAGGTCTTCTTTGTCGCTGGAGGCAACATTGTACCTAGAACATTAGGAACAATAACGGGTGCATGATCTCCCCTATAGGTTTCTTCGTAGGGAAGTGAAAAATGCTTGATGAGCATAGCTCAACACGCCAAGATTTCTATATAGTATTGCACATGCCGCATGTGCACAAGGAATACCTCCGCCGCCATTCGCCGCAAGAGCATGTTCTCATTTCTAAATTACAATCCTAGATTTTAAAGACAAAATCTCATACCAACTCCGATGCCGCAATAATCCAAAGAAGAGCACCCACGATCACATGCTCTCTTCACATCCCGACAAACATGGAGTCAATGCCAATCTGCGGCATATTGGCCCCGCTTTTGTTATGTGTAGGAATCGCTTGTTGTCGACGCTCATGAAACCACATGTCATTAACTTCTGGCAATTAACTAACCCAACATAGCTAATTAATTAGCAACCTGGTTCATGCAACCAAGAATTCAGACATCCCCATATTAGAAGTTGGGGATGACCCACTCCCCTTTGAATTTTGAGTTTGCCCAATGTAGGATCATTTAAACAAGTATCCAAATGGTAGCTTGGGCATTGAAGACGAGATTTCAGAAATCACTTCATCATATTTCTATAGTATTGGCACATGCCGATTCCAGCAATATCAATATATCCTCCTGCTTGTTTTGGGCTTCTTCAGCAGACATTGAACCGCTTTGTCGAGCCGGTGAAACAAGGTCACGGATCCGATGCCTTTTCTAACAAAAGACGGGACTGATCACGGACCCGTTTAATAGCGTGGTACGTGAAGCAGGATTATTCTATATTGAGACGTATGCGGCACACAATGAGACCTTCGCTTTCCGAGCCCAAATGAAATCGATGATGGAACTGACGCCACAGTGGAAATCCAGCCAAGGAAATGACACGCTAAAGAGGTCTTGAATCTGAGTGCGGTAATTTTGAGAAAGTCTGGTCACAAGGTTTCTAGCTTAGCAAAATGTCTTCTTTCTCCTTTTGTCACCAGAGGGTATCTTTTGATTTGACTCTGTTCTAACAACCTCAATTGTGGTTTGGAGCCGAGCCTTCCGATCTTCAAGTAGGCTTCATTCATCCCGAGCACTTTGAGATCTACTCGGCCTCGTAGGGAGAGCTGTGCTTTTCTTGAAGCGGCTTCCAAAGTTTGAATCAGGCAGCTATGTACTGAAGGTCCTTGAATTGATTTGAAGCCTCCAGACGCCTGAATACCATTCACTGTGAGCTTCCTGTGATGCGGTAGTCAGTATGGCGCTTCATTTGAATATCTTGCTGAATTGGTACAGGAGCTGAGGATGTGGAGATGTGGTGGCCTCGCTGTCGCTTTGTCCGAGAGTGTTGAGAGGCTGATCGAACTCAAAGTGGCTTCGTGCGGGAGGAAGAGGAGACGGTGACATGCGGGTCCGTGTTGAACATTACTGTGGAAGGTCGTATGCGAAGGTACCCTGGCTGGTCCGGACCGGAAATGCGTGAGAGAATGAGTGGAGGTAGGTATGGGAAGTGGAAGGCTCTCAAGAACAGAAGATAATGACAAATGAGTGCCCTCAAGATGGCCACCCACTAAAAATTCCCTCGTGAGATTGAGAGAGGGGTAGCCCGAATGCTGGGCCTACTTCTTGAAGAAGGCTAGAGAAATCAATAGCCGGCCAATCAACATGGAGAGTGGAGTGGATGGCAAAGATGACCATATTATAAAACGGCTTATTGATATGGGTGTTCTTGATGGAATACCAATAATTTATGCCACGTAAGTTTCACAAAAAGTGTCATGTGGTTTTGCAATATTTGTGAGGTGATGCCGGTTGGCTTGATAAGCGTGAGCACCAAACTGAAGTGACATCCATGTCCCGTAGCAGCCCAAGAGACGTAAGGTTTTTGCAAGGGAATACGGAATACCTCAGAAAATCAAATGTTGTGTAAGTAAATGGTGGTGCCATCGACCGCCCGTGAAAGCCCTCCTCCTGTTGGACGATGTGAGCGATGAACTCGCAATTGCCCGGACAGGGGCGGGAGCTCCATTTGCGCAGAATTCAGAAAGCTTGTGGCGTTCTCACACTTCCGACTTGGACCAAAGAAGAACTTCAACGAAGGTGGGAAAAAGTCACAGACCAAAAGAGTCGCATCCCTGGGAGCGTAAGCTTGGAAGGTAGGGAAGTTTTGGGTGCCATGGCTTAAGAGCCGCCTAAAAAGGAACCGGCCCGAGAAGGCGAGCGGTGAGAACGTAAGACGGAAGGCGCAGAGAGGGGAAAAGGTTTTAAGGCCGCAAGGTGAAGAAGGGCATGATGAGAGGGCTTAACCTTCAACCGCTGATGATGCCGTGCCACGTATGCGGTTGGCGAAGTGAAAGGCAAAATTTTGGCTAAGTCCCCAAAATGGTGCTGAGGAGAAGCAATGAACGTATATGAGACGTTTTAAGGGAATGATCCGGATGTGAGTGGCAAAAGGACACATTAATGTTCACCGGGCGTGAAAAGAAGGAAGGCCATTTAATGTCCGCAACTCGGTGGATCTCATTAAAAACGCAATGTGTCGGTTAAGGTACCATGGCTAGATATGCGACGGAGAAAAGATTCTCTTTTGTGAAACAGCCTTGCATTGTAAAACACGCTTGGCGATTTTTTTGATTGGTCCACGTCGACAAGGAGTTCCTGTTGGCTATATAAGACGAATCGAAAGTGAAGCCGGACATCCGATGGCGCCAAGATGTCCGCTGTTGGTTTGCATGATCACTTTACACTATGCCTTCAAACTGTTTGGAGTGGATTACCTGCAAGATGGATTGTCTGACGACCTCTGCGGACAACCGCGGGGCTCGCGATGGACGGTGTGCCGGGATGGCTTGGCATCCCGATCCGAAGACCAACAACGATGGAGGTGTGATTCTCGTTCGGATGGGACCCGTGAGCGTAATCTCTACCACATCTCAAGGTGACCTCTTGCCCAACCCCGGGAGGGTTTTTCTTCTTAGGGACTTAGTAGATAGGGCTCGAGCCCATTTTTGTATATTGGGATGGAAATAGTCATTGGGTAATCTACATTTTGTAAAAATTCCACTTATAATATAAATATGCCGCTGGTTTAGTCACTATCTGTTGTGTTTGTGTCGGGAACAGCATCTGTTTGTTGATTTTCACTTGCTGTGGTATGAAATGGTTTGAGGCGAAAGCCATTAACCAAAGGTGGTAATGGAATTCCATCCAACTCAGAAAACGCTGGTTGCACAACTTGAATAATTTGATAAGGGCCAAACCATCGAAACTTTAACTTACCCGAAAAATTTTTTATAAAAATCATAAAGAAGAACCAAATCTCCTTCTTTGAATGTTTTTGTCTTCAGACGTTTGTCATGTAAGGATTTTTGCAACTGTTGTCCATGAAGAACACGAATGTAAGCATCCCTTCTAAGTTCATCCAACTGTTCCAATTGATAAACCCTTTCTTTGAGTGCAAGCGGATTATGGGTCAGCTAGTTGAAACGGAGAGTTGGAAGTATGTATTCAAAAAGGCATGAGAGCTTTGACCATAAACCAATTTGAAAGGAGTGTGACCAAATGGCTATTTTAAAACAAGTATTGTAAGCCCAAAGAACAAGAGGGAAGCTTGTTTTGCCAATCGGTTAAAACGTCCACAAATTTTCTTGAGAATTGTGACCGAGTTTTGTTGGTGCTTTTAAAACCGTTCCCTTGAGGATAGTAAGGTGTGCTCTTGTGATGATGGATCGCGAGGATAATCCCGAGCTCCTTTATAGTATGATTGATAAAATGGACACCTCGATTACCGACTCAACTCGCGGGACAGCCAAAATCGTGATGATTTCTTTGGATAGATGACCTTGGTGGGTGCTTGCCGGTGTTTTGTGCGGAAGCGCAAGCTTCCCCATTTGGTAGCGTGAGTCGGTGAGAACCCGAATGTAGCGGCCCGGGTGTGCCGGGGAGGGAGGATCAATGGGTCCCACAAAATCCATCCCCATTTGTCGAAAAGTGGGCGCATAACGGCCGCCAATGGAAGAGCGCCACGGGCGTGGGCCTTCCCCACGCTGACAAGCATCACACGCGTCGGGGCGTGGGCGTCTTTGAAGAGCGTGGGCCAAAAATAACCTGCAAGAAGGATTTTGGCGCGTCCGAGTGTCACCATGAAAATGACCACCACCCGACCCTTCATGGGCTTCTGACAATATCCGGGACCTCATGAGGGAGAACACAAATACCGGGATGGTATCCCTTGCCCTCTTGTAAAGATAGCCTCAACCATGGTGGCTGGCGCCCGCGACCGCGAGAAATTGGTGTCGACGGATTGACGCTATCGGAGAGAGAGGCGCCCCTTCCGGTGGAAGAGCACCCGTGAGGAGATATCACGGGAAAGTTGTGGAACCAATGTGGCGCGGCCGCGACCAAAAAAAGAGTTGAGCCGCCGAAAGGCATCCGAGACTCCCGTGAGGGATCATCCGTGTGGATGCGAAAGATAATCCGACAACATAAGATTTGCCTACCTTGTGAACAATTTCAAAAGGTGCAAATTTCTTGTAAGGAGAACCCAACGAGCAATGCGCCCGCGGGGGATTTGTTGATCAAATAAAGGAGTGCTTGGTGGTCAACAAAGAAATTTGATTTGATCGCCTAAAAGATAGTGATCTTTAAGCATTGACACGAAAAATTAAACCCAAGGCTTCACGCCTGCGGGTGAGTAGAAGCTGCGCCAGTAATTCGCTGAGTTTTCACCGGCATATCGGCTTGGTTTGTCGGTGCGATCATATTCCCCGAAAAGAAAGAACTCCAATAGCTAACGCCGACATCTACATGGACGCGAAAGGGCTTGTCCCATTGAGGAGGAACAAGAACCGGCCCCGAGTAAGTAAAAGCTTCAACTGCTGGAAAGCGAAGATCCACCGGGATTCCAAGCCCAAGTGGATTCATCACCCGTGAGTTTATGAATGGGATCCGCAATGGCGTACGCAGTCCGTGAATGAAGGTGGAGTAATAATTTACCTTGCCCAGAAAGAGAGCGGTCTCCTTGATATTGGTCGGTGCTTGAGCCTTGAGCACATTAACCGATTTTGGGCAGATCGGTGGTGATACCGCTTTATCGACAACATGTTCTAAATGTAAACACCTGGGCGTGACGCAAAAGGTGCATTTCTGGATTGAGACTAATGCCGACTCATCACATTTCTCGAAAGACGGTTCCAATTATCCAAATGGTCAGCCATAGAATCAGAGGGGCGAGAAGTCATCTTGAAAATTTGCAAGAAGGATTTTCCTTCATAAAAATCATGAAAAACGGAAAGCATGATACGCTGAAACGTTGATGGAGAGTTTGATAATCCAAAAGGAACCACCTTGTGGCAAAAAAGTGCCCACCGGGTGGTGAAAGTAGTCTTGAGTTGATCGGGGATTTGATTGAGATCCGATTGTAGCCGTAAAAACCATCCATGAAGGAGTACATCTCATGTCCAAATGACCTCTTCCGTAACCTCGGTCTGCGGAAGGGAAGTGGAAAATGATCACGCCCAGCGGCCTCGATTTAGTTTTCGGGTAGTCCACGCAAACGCCGATCTTTCCATTGTGTTTCAAAGCAAATGACAATGGGGCTCACCCATTCGAATGTTTGACCTCATAGATCAAACCCGCAAGGAGTTTGTCAATCTCCGACGCCAATCACTTTAATTGGGGTTGAGCCGGTGATCGCCGCTGCTACACAGACGCATCGATTTGGTAGGAATGGTGAGTTCCCCCAAGGTTTTATTGATCCCCGGGTCTCTCGTAGCTCCAAAAAAAATATGTTTGAACTTTTGAAGAGCGTGACGCCCATTACGATAGGGTGTCTAAGATTAGCAAGAATGCGACAGGCTGATTGTTGCCCACGTCCACAATCTCGACTTCAGGAGTCTGAATGTGTGGGATAACTTCCGTGTCTTGGACAATATGAGCAGGAGGTTGAAGCATGACAGGATGCGTGGCACTCTGCATGGTGAAGAAGAGAGGTTGCTGATTTTCATCAAGCAAAGGTTGCTTCATGACAGTGTGTACATTAACAGGAGCAGGAGGAAGCTCGGCATCTGAGAAGTGATCAACACGCTGGATGCGATTGCAAGGAGCCGTGTAGGGTCAAGCAAGGCATCCACATGGTCCCGGATCAAGAGTCATTTCTCCCAAGGATCAAGATATTCGGGTAGGATGATGACAGAGGCAAACCTCGCAGTGGAGCCCGAACTTGATAGATATTCCTTCTGGGCGCCCTCGTAATCGTTCGGAGAGAGAGGGTTCAAGATTGTCGAATCGAAATGATCTTACCGGCTTTCCAAGTCCATAGTGGCATTGAGGTGACCATCTCAGATGACTAACCGATCCGCGGGCCCAAGAATGGATACTTTTGCCCCGGGAGAAAAGGTCCGCCTACCAACATTTCATAATCACCGGATCTTCTCCACTTTCCAAACACCAAATTCCAAGGGGAATCCTGGAGATCACCAATGTTGATGTGAAGAAGAGGCGGACGCCTTTGAGGTCTCGCGGATATGGCCATTAGCCAATTTGATGTCATATGGGGCACGATAGAGTTGTTTGATGCCCATTTGTTTAAGGAGTTTGTCCGCGATGAGACCGACAATGCTACCTCCGGCCAATTTGAACATGATTGACTTGTTGATTGTCCACCGTGGCATGGACCGTGGGTGTAGAGGTAGCAAATGCCCCAACCAAACCGCCGGGAGTGGTAACCGGTCCTTGAGAGCGTGGACATAGTTTCAAAATGGTTGATAGACTTAGGGGAATTTTGATTTTTGCCAGCCCTCTTAGAGTTCCGGGTGAGGCACATGAGAAAAAAGGATCTGCTGATCCACGGGTGTTGGAGCGTGGTAATGAGGCAAAGAACTTTTTGAGTAGGTCAACCTCGGCAAAGAAATATTTGGATATGTCTGAGAGCGTGGAGGTTGAGATGTGGAAGGTGTATCTTGTCGTTGTTGAGCTCTGGTGGTGGCATGAACATTAGCCAACGTGCGGCCTTCAGCAGCTTGCATGAGGTTCAAAATGCTTTGACGAACTTTAGGCATGACATGCGGCATGAGTTTCGCCAAGTCAGGTGCAAAGTGAACCTTTTTTTCCTCTTCATGAGGAATTGTGTCGACTGCAAAGGCAGGTTGCGTGCCATTAGGAATAATGGTTAAGGGACGTGACGCCTTGGTCTGGCGTGAAACCAAACCAACCCAATTTGACGGCTGGACTGGAGGATTAAGAGCCCGAAATATTTCTTCCCCGCGGCTTGTTGATCCATCCGAGGTTGATTGGCAGGAGCTGGTTGATAGCGCGATTGCCGAGGCGCTACGAGGTGGCTTCCGGGCTGAACGTGACGCTGGCCTTGCTTGCCATTGGCAATCCAAAGTTGGTAAGCCGCGAGGCGGACCGAGGTGGTCCGATTGGTGCCGTGAAGCCGCGACCTGAACTTGTGGAAGTTGAGGACATGCCGCGGTGGTATGACCCCATTCGTGATGCTGATAACATCGAGCTTTTAGAAGGACCAAAGGGGGCGTGCAGGCCGGGTCCCCGCTTGTTGTTCCTCGGCCGATAGAGTTGATTGGGTTGAGCCCGCAGCGGTTGCGGCCGATATTAAGCATTGTTGCCGAAGTTGTTGTTTGCACTTGATAAACCAAATTTTGTTGCGGAAAGGTGTAGGATGAGCGCAGTGCACTCTTCCGGGCATGATTGCACATGTTGCATCTTTTACAATGAGGCGGGAGTTGCACTCATTTGCCAAGTGGCCTTGATGTTTGCGATATGACACCGATCCGACCGCTGTGGATTGGCGGTTGAGGTTGGACAAGAAATCTGGAACCATGACGGTGGAATAAAAGGGAGCTCCCCGAAGAGCCACGCCACGATGAAACATTGATCGAAAGATTGACAGAATCGATAGCCCGCTCCAAAGTCTTCTGCAGTATTCACCATGAGTCTGATAGCTGAGGAAGTCCTTGAGAAACCGCACCAAGATCCGCTCTCTATGTCGGTACTCCTTGAGTTTGCCGAAAGTAATGTGAAGTCGATCCGCAAAATCCCCGGCGACTCAGAGGCTCTTGTTGAAGGTCATTGAGTTGCTTTAGATGAAGTTGATCATCATCCGTGGTTCCATAGTGAGAAAGAAAAGCAGTTTTCATTTCTGACCAATCTTGTTTCCAGTGGCTTTTGTTGGACATAAGCCATTGATGAGGAGAGCCATGCAGCCAGAGTTGAGGTTGTGCATGACCATTTAGGGCAGCCAGAGCCTCGAATTCTTCCATGTGGGCCTGAGCACTTTGGTCTAATGGTTTGCCTTTCGTGTTGCCAAAGGTTGGATAAGTCAGCTTAAGGGTCTGAAAGGTAGAGGTGAAAGTGCTTGGCTGGACAGAAACTGGATAAGGATTATAGTGAGGTGGAGTTGGAGGTGGCATGGTGCCTGAAGGACCCTGATGAAGGGGTGACTGCGGAGGAGGTACTGAAGGTGCCTGAGTATTGGTTTTGAGGTCGGTAAGGTTGTAAACAGGAAGAGCGGTGGGAAATGTAGGGAAGGGAAATTCCTGGGGAGGCGCAAAATAGGCATGTGGATATCCCTGCCCACCCGGGGGAGATGATGGTTGTGAAGGCAGAGGCGTATGGCCTGAAGAGTGATGGATGTAGGCATGTTCGGGGGTATGAAAGTAAGGCTGAGAAGGTTGAGCCCGGATAGGGCTCCCCGATAGTGATGAGGTGACTCCAGGTCGTGGAGCAATGTTTGCACGCTTGAGGCGGGGAATTTGGACGAGACATGACACGAGGGGTGGGTGGCGCCGACTGAGCCCTAGACCGAATGTGGCCTCCCTCAATGTCATAAGCAGATCCATACATATCGCGAACAACTTCCCCGCCGATGACGCCCAAGCCGCAGATGCCGCCTAGGAAAGAAGTTCTTCCGGGCGTGGAAGTTTCGCGCGCATATGGCTTAACGCATCGAGAGGAAAGTCGAATCGCACTCTCGCAGGGCGACAAAGTTTGGGGTCCTGGTTCGAACTCCTGCAAGACAGCCCTCCTCAGGAGGACCCGTGGATCTAACAGAGAATCCGGGGACTATTTCACGCGGGATTTGCAAGAAGAGAACAAGAAGAAGAAAACAGAACAAAAGAGAACAAAGAGAGGAAAATGATAAGCTTCCTTGATATCAATGATGAACATACATGAGCTCTCGCAATCGAGAGAAGACTGAAATGAGACAAGACTCAAAACTCATCTAAAACTCATGTGCTAGCTCTACTCATATATATAGTACAATGGCCTTTGGCCCAATATAGACACTCTGACTGATCTCGGTGCCGACTCCTGGAAGGAGGCCTGATTTGCAGGAATGCTGGCGGTGCCTCTTGAAAAGCCTGAAATCACGCTGACGCTGACGCGGGCGGTGACGGGCCGTCACTTGTCTGAGCGGCGCCTCTTGGTAGCAGACCCCGGCTTTGACTGCGTGGTCTGCTGCTTGGTCTTCTGCTGGGCCTTGGACGACTGACCCGTGCCTGCCTGAGGATCCTTGGACTTGACCTGGTCCGTCGTATGCATGAATAGTCCTGTACCCGGAGGCACAGGACTAACACTGCAGCATACTTCTTTTGGCAAATAAAGACTCCTTCTAAAGTCTAATGCACTTTGAATGCCCAAGAAATAGTGAAGCAATCCAAGACACTTCATATCAAAGGTCTTCCTCAACATTTCTAGTTCTATTTTGGTCATATTTTCTAAACTTCCAAAAAGTATGAGATCATCTATATAAAGGACAAGTAGAATGACATCTTTTCCCTCATACTTAATAGGGGAAAAACTACAGATTACCCTTATGTTTTGACATATTTTCCCACATACCCCTAACTTTTCAAATATTAATGGAATGCCCTTGGTCAATGTACAATGTATAATGTAGTTTTAATAATTGTTGAAATACCCTTATGTTTTGACATAATTTCTCAAATGCCCTTATGTTTCCTTCAAATTCACAAAATACCCTTGATACCTCTAACGTGTGTTTTGTTTCAAATTTCAAAAGTTTCAAGAATCACAAAATACCCTTAAGTTTTGCAAAAATGTTTGGAATGCCCTTGAGCCCAAACGTTTGTTTTTGAATGCTCCATACATCATTAAAATTCAACAAGAGAATTTCAAATGCCAAAGTAGGCCAAGATCAACTTAAATCTCATAAATATTGTCTTGAAGCACAATAAACACAATGGACGCATTGCTAACTAGATGGGTGCCCTGCATGTCCTTGAGTTGTGGTCCCTACCCTTGCATCTACTACAATGATGAACTTCCTTCACTTCTTCTTCACCCTTACGAATCCTCTTTGTTCGTGGGCGCCATGGAGGTCTTCTTGTCGCTGGAGGCAACATTGTACCTAGAACATTAGGAACAATAACGGGGTGCATGATCTCCCTATAGGTTTCAGAGTAGGAAGTGAGAAAAAATGCTTGATGAGCATAGCTCTGAACACGCGCATTTCTATATAGTATTGCACATGCTGCATGTGCACAAGGAATACTCTCCTGCTGCCATTCGCTGCAAGAGCATGTTCTCATTTCCAAATTCACAATCCTAGATTTTGAAGACAAAATCTCATACTCAACTTCTGATGCTGCAATAATCCAGTAAGAGCACCCACGATCACATGCTCTCTTCACATCCTGCACAGCACGTGGAGTCAATGCCAACTGTGCATATTGGCCTGCCTTTGTTATGTAGGAATCTGCTTGTTGTCGACGTTCATGAAACCATGTCATTAACTTATGCCGAATTAACTCCAACATAGCTAACACGAGCAACTCCCTAGGTTCATGCAACCAAGAATTCAGAGATTCTGCAATATTAGAAGTTAGATGACCATACCCCTGTCCCTTGAATTTTGAGTTTGCCCAATGTGTAGGATCAGCTGCAACAAGTATCCAAATGGTAGCTTGGGCATTAGCAGCACGCATTTCAGAGATCACTTCATCATATTTCTCTATAGTATTGGCACATGCTGCATTCCATAACAAATGCACAAGGGTTGTACTCTTGAAGACCCTCCTAAAATTGTCAGCTAAATGGCGCATGCAATAAGCATGAGGTACTTGTGCCCCAAAAATAATCTCAACACCTTCTACCAAACCTTTTTGTCTATCTGAAATGAAAGTGACTTGTTGTGCATGATGCATACAATTCTTCAAATTTTGAAGGAACCATACCCAATTATCATCATTTTCAGCACTTACTACGGCAAAAGCAATTGGAAACAATCCATCGTTCCCATCTATTGCTGTAGCCGTCAATAGTATACCAAGATATCGTCCCTTTAAATGGGTGCCATCGGAAATGTGCTGAAGAAATCAGGAAATAAAAAAATCTGCATCAAGAAATCAGGAAATCTGCTGAAGAAATCGGATTTGCTGCTGCTGCTCCAATCGAACAGGAAAATCAGATCGTTGCTGCTTTATGCTGAGAAAATTGAATTTGCTCCAATCGAACCCTAAAACCAGTGAAAATTTCTTGCTCTGTAGCACCGAAAAAGCATAAGCACCGAAAATTTCTTGCTGTAGCACCGAAAAAGCATAAGCCTTTTCTAGAAACTAGAGGGAGCGGAAACGAACCGCTTGCAAAAGGATATTTGAAGAAATACGAAAAAACTAGAGGGTATCTTGTGATAAATCAAAATCTTCAAGGCCAAATACGTTGACCAGGGGCATTCTATTAATATTGAAAAGTTAGGGGTATGTGGGAAAATATGTCAAAACATAGGGGTAATCTGTAGTTTTTCTCTATTAGTTTTTCCCTACTTAATATATAAATTTGGATCAGCCTCTGATCGCACAAGACCCCTGCTTAATAAATGCATATCCATCTTTGCATACTAAGCTCTAGGGATTGTTTCAGCCCATACAACGCCTTTTTCAATCTGCATACAAAGCGCTTACTGTCTTCTGTATACCCTTGAGGTTGTTTCATATAGACTTCTTCTACAAGATCACCATTCAAAAATGCACTTATAACATCAAGTTGATGGAGCTTCCATCCAAATTGAGCTGTGAAAACCATAATCAATCTGATTTTTTCATTTTTGCAACAACAGCGAAGGTTTCAGAATAGTCAACATCTTCTCTTTGAACATATCCCTTTGCGGCCTGCTAGCCTTATACTTACTAATTGTTCCATCAACAGTGCACTTTACCTTGTACACCCATTTCGATCCAATAATATTCTTGTCTTTTGATCTCGCCACAATCTCCCATGTTTTATTCCTTAGCAGGACTTGAACCTATGACCATTAGGTTAAAGGTCCAATATGTTGCTATAAACTTCATCCATCGCTGCCTGGGTTTTTTTGCTGGGCGCCACCGCCTCAGCATCTAGGCGCCACCGCCTCAGCATCAGAAGCAGCAGGAGAAGGGAAGCGCAGATCCAGATTCCGGCCAAGCTCCAGTCGGTGGCGAGGCCTTTGGCAAGCTAGGGGCCCAACTCGGCAGAATCCAGCCAGTTCAAGAACAACCGCATCCACCAGTTTGCTTGCTCTCTGCCTTCGGTCCCAATCCACCAGAATTTGCATCAGGTCGGTTTTGCATCACGCTTATTGCTTCAAATTCGGTTTTGCAGCTTTTTGCTCTCGTATGGCAAAGACATCTCTTCACCTAGTTTGGCTTGGCATCAACGGAACAGTCAGCACCAATCCTATCTCTTTGCCAGTATTAGCCCACCGGCAGCACCCTCCTTCCACACCAGCTTGCAATTCTCTATACCTCAGGCCAGTCAGCGCCGATCCTACCTCTTTGCCAGTATTGGCCCACCGGCAGCATACTCCTTCCACATCAGCTTGTAGTTCTCTATAGCTCAGGCCAGCTACTGATTTCCGGCCAGCTGCTAATTTCTAGCCCATCCACTTGTTGCTCTGAATGGCTTGTCAGATCAAGCGCATGGCCAGGGACACCCGTAAAAAAAAGAACCTCGTTAAGCTGCCTGAGCCGGTCTTGAATAGGCTCTATGACCCCGCAATTGCGCCATATCTTCAGGCAGCCCCATCATTTGGGCCTCAACGCCCTATACTGGCATACCCAGACACACCCTCAGACACGCAATCTGCTCCAGATGCATCTTCGGCTGCAGCCTTGACCAGAATTGATGCTCGGATCCATTGTCTGCCTCCAGATTTGTTGGTCGGGATCCGCACGATCCAATCGACAGTCACACTCACAGAACATCGCTCGGTTGCACTTTGGGAAGTCGGTCCAGCCTTTTAGAGATGCCACATACGGGGTGAGTTATTCAACAAAAGACCGCAGTTGTCGCACCCGCCCCTCCACAGGGTTAGCATCTGAGCATGTGGATGCTACGTCCCAGGCCGATGATACCACACCTATGCCCACAAGGCCATCATCCGCGGATTGTTTGCCCACTGCACAAGTCCTGCTTTCGAAGCCTGACCAGGCCACAGCGCACCCGTTAGCCCTGAACCTACGTATTGTGGATTTGGAGGAAGCAAGCGACACTCCTGGGGCAGATGAGGTCACCCGTTTCTTTGCAGAGGTGATGCACATAAAGGCAGATGGCATTCTCTCGGCTTTTCAAGTTGGAGCAAAGACGCCTAACCGCCTGGCCATTTATCGGGTCGGGCCGTGGATGCTTTGTCCAGGCTGCACATCCTCCGCCATGGCAATCACTTGCAAGGGACCTCCTTCTCCGTCCAGGAAGATCTTACCCCAGCACAGCTCTGCCGACGGAAGGATGAATTGTGTCGAGTCCGCGAGGCTCGTCTGCACCGGAAGTGGGCTGTGTATAGAGGCGGCCAGGCTATCATTCGGGATCACTGGCCACTTGATCCATGGGCAGTGGCTGTCTAGTTGATTTGACTCCAAGATTTGCTTGGGCTTATGCCCTTTGTTGTGTTTTATTTTAGTATTGTGATTTGCTACGAGGCATAGTTCCCCGAGTTCTGTGTACTAGGGCTAGACCCCACGTTTGATTTTGGCTTCGGCCTTTTTGGTTTGGTCACGGGGCTTGGTCCCCGAGTTTCAGTCTGGGCTTTTGCCCTCTCTTTTGTATTGGATCCCATAACCCGATTGGGTTTCGCGGACGTTAAAAATTTCTTCCTTCCTTCCAATCTTTAGAACCAAGTGCTTCTTCAATGCTTAAAGGCTCACTTGTGGCAGCAAATAAAGCAAAATTACATGCTTCCATTGGCTGATTTTCAGTGTTTCGATGGTTAGTGCTTTTTAGTGGGTGTTTTCCTTTATCATTCACATCATGTTGCAAGCTTGCAAATGTCCCTTGGCTGCGAGCAAATGGCCTATGTGCCCAAGCATCACATTTAGCGTTTTTAATTGATGATGACGCTTCTAAATTTTACCTCAACTCCTTGCTTATTGGCCGTGTCTTCTTGGGGTTTTCGTCTTTCATATACTAGCACCATTTCTGGCTATTGTTTGATTGGTGCACCATCAATTTGCTGCTGCAACAATTTGTCAGACTTCATTTCATCATTGCCAAACATTAGAGGAATTTCAAATATCTTATCTTCTTCCTCCTTAGCTCCTGTAGCATTGATTGGATCTGCAGAAACTTCATCGAAGATTACATCACGGGAAACAATTAATTCTTCCTTGATTGGATCCTATAATCTATATTCTTAGGCCCTCTTGTTATATCCAACAAAAGTACAAACTTTTGACCTGCTATCCAACTTTATTTTACCGTGTTCTTTATGAACATAAACAAATGCTTTGCATCCGAAAATTTTCAAGTGTCTTACCCTTGGTTTTCTACCATAATAAGCCTCGTAAGGCATCATGCCATTCAAGATTATTGTTCCGACCTATTAAGAAGATAGACTGAAGTCAAATCCGCTTCAACCCAAAACCTATGAGGCATTGAGCCATAAGGGATATGAGCATATTAGCAATGGTCCAATTACGCCTCTCCACAACTCCATTTTGCTGCGAGGAGTAAGGTACAATGACGTGCTTTTGAATGCCATTTTGGGCACAAAACTCCTTGAACTTCTTTGAAGTGAATTCTCCCCCATTATCAATCCGAAGGCAGAGAATTTTCTGCTTTGTTTCAGCCTCAACTTGCAACTTAAATTTCTGAAAAAGCATAAAAAGTTTCAGATTTTCTTTTGAGAAAATAAATTCCCCAAAACACGTTTTGTTTTTTATTTTTACCAGCTCCTCTTGGAGTTCTAGAGGCACATGAGAAAAAAGGATCTCTCTGGATCCACGGTGCCGGAGGCGGGGTAATGAGGCAAAGAACTTTTTTGAGTAGGTCAACCTCCGCAGCAATATTTGATATGTCCGAGAGCGGGAGGTTGAGATATGGAAGGTGTATCTTGTCGCTGTTGAGCTCGTGGTGGCATGAACATTAGCCAATGTGCGGCCTTCAAGCCAGCCTTGCATGAGGTTCAAAATGCTTTGACGAACTTTAGGCATGACATGCATGAGTTTCGCCAAGTCGTGCAAAGTGAACCTTTTTTTCCTCTTCATGAGGAATTGTGTCGACGCAAAGGCAAGCTGCGTGCCATTAGGAATAATGGTTAAGGGACGGGACGCTGGTCCGGGCGTGGAAACCAAACCAACCCAATTTGACTACCGGATCGAGGATTAAGAGCCCCGAAAAATTTCTTCCCGCGGCTTGTTGATCCATCCGAGGTTGATTGGCGTGAGCCGGTTGATAGCGTGGATTGCCGAGGCGCTACGAGGTGGCTTCCGGCGAACGGACGCGGCCTTGCTTGCCATTGGCAATCCAAAGTTGGTAAGCCGTGAGGCGGACCGAGGTGGTCCGGATTGGTGCCGTGAAGCCGCACCAACTTGTGGAAGTTGAGGACATGCCGTGGTGGTATGACCCCATTCGTGACAGCTGATAACACCGAGCTTTAGAAGGATCAAAAAGGGGCGGTGCTAGGTCCCCGCTGTTGCTCTGCTGTCGATAGAGTTGATTGGGTTGAGCCCGCAGCGGGTTGCGGCCGATATTGCGATTGTTGCCGAAGTTGTTGTTTGCACTTGATAAACCAACTTTGTTGGGAAAGGTGTAGGATGAGTGCGAAAGTGCACTCTCCCGTGGCATGATTGCACATGTTGCATCTTTTACAATGAGGCGGGCCATTGGTGGAGTTGCACTCATTTGCCAAGTGGCCTTTGATGTTTGCGTGTGATATGACACCAGATCCGATCGCTGTGGATTGGCGGGTTGAGGTTGGATAGCAATGCTGGGAACCATGACGGTGGAATAAAAGGGAGCTCCCAAGAGCCACGCCACGGATGAAACATTGATCGAAAGTGATTGACAAGGTCGATAGCCTGCCCCAAAGTCTTCTGCCAGTATTCACCATGAGTCTGATAGCTGGAAAGATCCGGCTCGCGGCTCGCACCTTTTGAGTTTGCCGAAAGTATGTGAAGTCGATCCGCAAAATTCCCCGGGGACTCTCAGAGGCTCTTGTTGAAGGTCATTGAGTTGCTTTAGATGAAGTTGATCATCATCCGTGGGTTCCATAGTGAGAAAGAAAAGCGCCATTTCACCAATCTTGTTTCCAAAGTGGCTTTTGTTGGACATAAGCCATTGATGAGGAGAGCCACGCAAAGGTGGTGGAAAAGATATGGAATTTCAAATTGAGGTTGTGCATGACCATTTAGGGCAGCCGAGCCCTCGAATTCTTCCATGTGGGCCTCGAGCACTTTGGTCTAATGGTTTGCCTTCGTGGTTGCCAAAGGTTGGATAAGTCAACTTAAGGGTCCGGAAGGTAGAGGTGAAAGTGCTTGGCCGGACAGAACCGATAAGGATTATAGTGAGGTGGAGTTGGAGGTGGCATGGTGCCCGGACCCCGATGAAGGGGTGATCAAGAGGGAGGTACCAAGGTGCCCGAGTATTGGTTTTGAGGTCGGTAAGGTTGTAAACAGAAGAGCGGTGGGAAATGTAGGGAAGGGAAATTCCCGAGGAGGCTAAAAAGAGACATGTGGATTTCCCCGCCCACCCGGGGGAGATGATGGTTGTGAAGGCAGAGGCGCATGGCCTCAAGAGTGATGGATGTAGGCATGTTCGGGGTATGAAAAGTAAGGTCGAGAAGGTTGAGCCCGATAGGGCCCCCGATAGTGATGAGGTGACTGAGGTCGTGAGCAATGTTTGCACGCTTGAGGCGGGAATTTGGATGAGACATGACACGAGGGGTGGGTGGCGCCGACCGAGCCCCTAGATGTAATGTGGCCTCCCTCAATGTCATAAGCGTATCCATATATATCGGGAACAACTTCCCCGTCACGATGACGCTCCAAGCGAGACGCCGTCTGGGAAAGAAGTTCTTCTGGCGTGAAGTTTCGGGCGGACATGGCGACAGACGAGAGGAAAGTCGAATCGCATTCGGCAATGGGCGATGTTGTTTGGGGTCCGGGTTCGGGAACTCCTGCAAGACAGCTCTCCGGAGGACCCGTGGATCTAACAGAGAACCCGGGGACTATGTCACGCTGGATTTGCAAGAAGAGAACAAGAAGAAGAAAAAACAGAACAAAAGAGAACAAAGAGAGGAAAAAATGATAAGCTTCCTTGATATCAATGATGAACATACATGAGCTCTCGCAATCGAGAGAAGACTGAAATGAGACAAGACTCAAAACTCATCTAAAACTCATGTGCTAGCTCTACTCATATATATAGTACAATGGCCTTTGGCCCAATATAGACACTCGACCGATCTCTGCGTGCGACTCCTCGAAGGAGGCCCGATTTGCGGTGAATGCCGGGCGGTGCCTCTTGAAAAGCCCGGAATCACGCCGACGCCGACACAAGCGTGACGGATGGGCCGCCACTTGTCCGAAGGGGGCGCTTGGTAGCGTGATCCCGCTTTGATCAAGGCGGGTTCGGCCGCTTGGTCTTCGCCGGGCCTTGGACGACCGGGACCCGCGGCCTCGCCTCGAGGATCCTTGACTTGACTCCGTCCGTCAGAGCAAATAGTCCCTGCACTGAGGCACAGACTAACACCGCAAAGATACTTCTTTGGCAAATAAAGACTCCTTCTAAAGTCTAATGCACTTTGAATGCCCAAGAAATAGTGAAGCAATCCAAGACACTTCATATCAAAGGTCTTCCTCAACATTTCTAGTTCTATTTTGGTCATATTTTCTAAACTTCCAAAAAGTATGAGATCATCTATATAAAGGACAAGTAGAATGACATCTTTTCCCTCATACTTAATAGGGGAAAAACTACAGATTACCCTTATGTTTTGACATATTTTCCCACATACCCCTAACTTTTCAAATATTAATGGAATGCCCTTGGTCAATGTACAATGTATAATGTAGTTTTAATAATTGTTGAAATACCCTTATGTTTTGACATAATTTCTCAAATGCCCTTATGTTTCCTTCAAATTCACAAAATACCCTTGATACCTCTAACGTGTGTTTTGTTTCAAATTTCAAAAGTTTCAAGAATCACAAAATACCCTTAAGTTTTGCAAAAATGTTTGGAATGCCCTTGAGCCCAAACGTTTGTTTTGAATGCTCCATACATCATTAAAATTCAACAAGAGAATTTCAAATGCCAAAGTAGGCCAAGATCAACTTAAATCTCATAAATATTGTCTTGAAGCACAATAAACACAATGGACGCATTGCTAACTAGATGGGTGCCCTGCATGTCCTTGAGTTGTGGTCCCTACCCTTGCATCTACTACAATGATGAACTTCCTTCACTTCTTCTTCACCCCTTACTTAATCCTCTTTGTTCGTGGGCTTATGGAGGTCTTCTTTGTCACTGAGGCAACATTGTACCTAGAACATTAGGAACAATAACGGGTGCATGATCTCCTATAGGTTTCGTGAGTAGGAAGTGAGAAAAATGCTTGATGAGCATAGCTCAACACGCCAAGATTTCTATATAGTATTGCACATGCCGCATGTGCACAAGGAATACTCTCCTCACCGCCATTCGCCGCAAGAGCATGTTCTCATTTCCAAATTACAATCCTAGATTTTGAAGACAAAATCTCATACTCAACTTCGATGTCGAATAATCCAAAGAAGAGCACCCACGATCACATGCTCTTTCACATCCTCGCACAAAGACGGGAGTCAATGCCAACTGTGCATATTGGCCTGCCTTTGTTATGTAGGAATCTGCTTGTTGTCGACGTTCATGAAACCATGTCATTAACTTATGCTGAATTAACTCCAACATAGCTAACACGAGCAACTCCCTAGGTTCATGCAACCAAGAATTTAGAGATTCTCGCAATATTAGAAGTTAGATGACCATACCCCCGCCCCCTTGAATTTTGAGTTTGCCCAATGTGTAGGATCACCGCAACAAGTATCCAAATGGTAGCTTGGGCATTAGCAAAGACGCATTTCGTAAATCACTTCATCATATTTATAGTATTGGCACATGTCGCATTCCATAACAAATGCACAAGGGTTGTACTTTGAAGACCCTCCTAAAATTGTCGGGCTAAATGGCGCATGCAATAAGCATGAGGTACTTGTGCCCCCAAAATAATCTCAACACCTTCTACCAAACCTTTTTGTCTATCTGAAATGAAAGTGACTTGTTGTGCATGATGCATACAATTCTTCAAATTTTGAAGGAACCATACCCAATTATCATCATTTTCAAGACTTACTACTTAAAAGCAATTGGAAACAATCCATCATTCCCATCTATTGTCAGAGTCGGCCAATAGTATACCAAGATATCGTCCCTTTAAATGGGTGCCATCCAAACCTATCACTGGTCTGCAAGAAGAGAATCCCTTCAAACTAGCATTATAAGCAATAAAAAGTCGAAAGAAACGATCCTCAGGAGACTTCTGAACAAATGCTATGCTTACTGGATTCATCTTCAATATTTCTTCATAATCTCCTCCAATTTCTTATAGGCCTCTACGTGATCACCATGGATTTGGGAGTTTGCCGCTTCTTTTGCTTTCCATGCAAGGCCATAAGATATTGCTATACCTTCTTCTCTTCTGACATCACCAACGAGATCTTTTGGCCGCAAACTAGGCTGTTCTCGGAATCTTTCAATAGTGCGATTAGCGAGCCACTCCGTGCTAACTTCTTTATTGCCAAGACGTGCTGCTCCAGCACAGTTGTGCACAGCTTCAAACTTCTTGATTGTTGCAGCTCCATAGAAAAGCCTGTGGCAAAAGTCTATGGCAAATTCCTATAGAAAAGTCTGTGGCAAAAGTTTGTGGCAAACGTCTGTATAAAATCTGTGGAAAAATGCGAATCTGTGGCAAAAATCTGTCGGAATCTTCTTCCAGTAGCTTCGCTACAATTGCATAGCAACAGGATTTCTGTGATGAAAGAATCTGTGGCAAAAGATTTGTGGCATACAATTTCCGTGGCAACAGAATCGCTGCTGCTCCAATCGATTAGGAAATCGGAAATGTGCTGAAGAAATCAGGAAATAAAAAAATCTGCATCAGGAAATCAGGAAATCTGCTGAAGAAATCGGATTTGCTGCTGCTGCTCCAATCGAACAGGAAAATCAGATCGTTGCTGCTTTATGCTGAGAAAATTGAATTTGCTCCAATCGAACCCTAAAACCAGTGAAAATTTCTTGCTGTAGCACCGAAAAAGCATAAGCCTTTTCTAGAAACTGGAGGGAGCGGAAACGAACCGCTTGCAAAAGGATATTTGAAGAAATACGAAAAAACTAGAGGGTATCTTGTGATAAATCAAAATCTTCAAGGCCAAATACGTTGACCAGGGGCATTCTATTAATATTGAAAAGTTAGGGGTATGTGGGAAAATATGTCAAAACATAGGGGTAATCTGTAGTTTTTCTCTATTAGTTTTTCCCTACTTAATATATAAATTTGGATCAGCCTCTGATCGCACAAGACCCCTGCTTAATAAATGCATATCCATCTTTGCATACTAAGCTCTAGGGATTGTTTCAGCCCATACAACGCCTTTTTCAATCTGCATACAAAGCGCTTACTGTCTTCTGTATACCCTTGAGGTTGTTTCATATAGACTTCTTCTACAAGATCACATTCAAAAATGCACTTATAACATCAAGTTGATGGAGCTTCCATCCAAATTGAGCTGTGAAAACCATAATCAATCTGATTTTTTCATTTTTGCAACAACAAATGGGTTTCGTAATAGTCAACATCTTCTTTTGAGCATATCCCCCTTATGCCCGCTAGCCTTATACTTACTAATTGTTCCATCAACAAAGGTACTTTTTACCTTGTACACCCATTTCGATCCAATAATATTCTTGTCTTTTGATCTCGCCACAATCTCCCATGTTTTATTCCTTAGCAGGACTTGAACCTATGACCATTAGGTTAAAGGTCCAATATGTTGCTATAAACTTCATCCATCGCTGCCTGGTTTTTGTCGGGCCCACCGCCAAAGATTCAGGTGCCACCGCCAAAGATCGGGCAACAGTGAGAAGGGAAGCGCAGATCCGCATTCCGCCAAGCTCCGGGCCGCTGGCGTAGGCCTTTGGCAAGTTAGGGGCCCAACTCGCGTAATCCAAATGGGCTCAAGCACAACCGCATCCACCGCTTTGTTTGCTTTCCGCCTTCGTCCCAATCCACCGTAATTTGCATCAGTTGGTTTTGGCATCACGCCTAAGTATTGCTTCAGCTCGCTTTTTGCAAAATTTTCTCGGTATGGCAGCACATCTCTTCACCTAGTTTGGCTTTGGCATCAACGGAACAGGGCCAAGACTAATCCTATCTCTTTGCCAAGATAGCCCACCGCAAAAAGACACCTCCTTCCACACACCAGCCTTGTAATTTTCTATACCTCAGCCGGGCCAACATCCTACCTCTTTACAAGATACCCAACTACAAAGATACCCTTCCACATCAGCCTTTGTAGTTCTCTATAGCTCAAAGCCATCTGATTTCCGCCACCGCTAATTTCTAGCCCATCCACTTGTTGCCTCGAATGGCTTGTCGATCAAGCGCGGGCCGTGACACCCGTGAAAAGAACCTCGCTAAGTCGCCTCGAGTTTGGCCTTGAATAGGCTCTATGACCCCGCAATTGCGCCCATATCTTCGCAGCCCCATCATTTGGGCCTCAACTTATATACCGGCATACCCCGCATTAACACCTCGTGACACGCACCGCCCAGATGCATCTTCTACCGCAGCTTTGACCGTAATTGATGCTCTGGATCCATTGTCCGCCTCCAGATTTGTTGGTCGGGATCCGCACGATCCAATCGACAGTCACACTCACAGGAACATCGGCTCAGTTGTTCTCTTGGGAAGCCGGGTCCAAATTTTTAGAGATGCCGCTACAATAGAGTCGATTCAAATGCAGAAGACCGCAGTTGTCGCACCCGCCCCTCCACGGGGTTAGCTGCCCTGAGCATGTGGATGCTACGTCCCAGGCCGATGATACCACGCCTATGCCCACAAGGCCATCATCCGCAGATTGTTTGCCCACTGCACAAGTCCCGCTTGGTTCCCGACCAGCCACAACGCACCAAGTAGCCCCGAACCCACGTGACATTGTGGGTTTGGAGGAAGCAAGTTTACACCCTCAAAGCGATGAGGTCACCCGCTTTTGCAGAGGTGATGCACATAAAGGCAGATGGCATTCTCTCGCTTGTCAAGTTGGAGCAAAGACGACCGACCGCCTGGCCATTTACCGGGTCGGGCAGTGGATGCTTTGTCCAGCCGCACATCCTCCGCCATGGCAATCACTTGCAAGGGACCTCCTTCTCCGGCCCAGAAGATCTTACCCCAAAGACAGCCTCCGCCGACGGAAGGATGAATTGTGTCGAGTCCACGAGGCTCGCCCGCGACCGAAGTGGGTCAGGTATAGAGGCGCCGTGCTATCATTCGATCACCGCCACTTGATCCATGGGCAAAGGGCGCCTAGTTGATTTGACTCAAGATTTGCTTGGGCTTATGCCCTTCTGTTGTGTTTTATTTTAGTATTGTGATTTGCTACGGTAGCATCGCTCCCGAAGTTCTCCCCGAGGTACTTTTGGCTAGACCCCACGCTTGATTTTGGCTTCGCCTTTTGGTTTGGTCACCGGCTTGGTCCATTGGCTGATTTTCGTTTTTCATGGTTAGTGCTTTTAGTGGGTGTTTTCCTTTATCATTCACATCATGTTGCAAGCTTGCAAATGTCCCTTGGCTGCGAGCAAATGGCCTATGTGCCCAAGCATCACATTTAGCGTTTTTAATTGATGATGACGCTTCTAAATTTACCTCAACTCCTTGCTTATTGGCCAAGTCTTCTTGGGGTTTTCGTCTTTCATATACTAGCACCGTTTCTGGCTATTGTTTGATTGGTGCATCATCAATTTGCTGCTGCAACAATTTGTCAGACTTCATTTCATCATTGCCAAACATTAGAGGAATTTCAAATATCTTATCTTCTTCCTCCTTAGCTCCTGTAGCATTGATTGGATCTGCAGAAACTTCATCGAAGATTACATCACGGGAAACAATTAATTCTTCCTTGATTGGATCCTATAATCTATATTCTTAGGCCCTCTTGTCATATCCAACAAAAGTACAAACTTTTGACCTGCTATCCAACTTTATTTTACCGTGTTCTTTATGAACATAAACAAATGCTTTGCATCCGAAAATTTTCAAGTGTCTTACCCTTGGTTTTCTTCCATAATAAGCCTCGTAAGGCATCATGCCATTCAAGATTATTGTTCCGGCCTATTAAGAAGATAGATTGAAGTCAAAGCCGCTTCAACCCAAAACCTATGAGGCATTGAGCCATAAGGGATATGAGCATATTAGCAATGGTCCAATTACGCCTCTCCACAACTCCATTTTGCTGCGAGGAGTAAGGTGCAATGACGTGCTTTTGAATGCCAGCCTCAACTTGCAACTTAAATTTCTGAAAAAGCTTAAAAAGTTTCAGATTTTCTTTTGAGAAAATAAATTCCCCAAAACACGTGTTTCGCATACTCTTTATAGGAGGCAAGCCCCTAACTTCCTCATAATTGGATAGGGTTTTTAAAGCACCATAGCTTAGATGGCCATACCTTTTATGCCAAATTTCTGAAATTTTGCAATAAGCCGCTGCGTTAACTTCATCCAATTTAAAAATAATTGCTTCTTTATCATCAAAGAGGATTTTGAATCCCATTTTGGCAATGAAACCAAAAGAAATCATATTTCTTTTGAGCCCAGGGACTAATTTAACATTGCTAAAACAAAGAATTTTCTCTTCTATACCTTTTATGTTAATAGAACCTTCTTCCTTAATGTCTAAAGCAGAATTATTGCAAGCAAAATTCTTTTACCATTGTACCTTTGAGAAGAGTTTTTCATCGCTGGATACATGAGTTGAACGACCACTATCCAAATAACCTGGTTTTGATGATTCTACTACATCGTCCGCTACATTCACAAACGTAGCAAATTCTTTTGAAGCCGAAGATGTACCTTCTTCAAGGAAATGCGACTCCTCCTCCATTTTTAATTCCAAAATACCCTTTTTCAAAGGGAAATCTACTGCAACATGTCTGAATTCATCACAACAGTAGCATTTTACCTTTTTCTTCCAATCATCTTGCTGACTTTAATGATCAAATTTTGTATAAGGAGCTATCTTTCTCGTCCTCTTCCACATGAACTCCTTCCGCTACCTTTTTGAGTTGTATCATACAAGAATTATTGCTGAGAGGATCTGGACTGCGATCCTCTTCTATTCGCCCTATTAGATTTGCCTCCTCCTTGAGAAAATCCAAAATTTAATTGCTGACACCCAATGCGGGAACGATGTAACTACCCCGAACTCAGTTGCAGTAGGCTTTGCCGGGCCACATGCTCTTTTGGTCTTTGACGTTCGACCTCAATGCTTTCTGCTGCAAACCTGCAGCTACCTCCTCAAAGGTAGGTTGATTATCATCCTTGCCTCCTCTAATTTGAAAGCCATTCAAGAAGCTTCCAAATTTTGGTGTCCCTTGATAGATGACATTAAGCAAGTCATCTTCACTTAATTTTACTCCAATCGCTGCCAATTGAGCTGCAATTCTTCTAATTGAATTAGAAAAATCCTTCATGTCTTTGCAATCCTTCAATCTTATGGCATTCAATTGATCCTTCAAATATTGTTTTCGTATATGAGTCTTTATCTCATACAAGGTCTAAAATCTGATCCAAGTTTCATGGGCATATTTTATCCCAAGTATATGCATTTGCATCTTCTCATCAATTGAAATTTTGATGAGGAATAAGGCCTTGTTATTCTCCAACTATTTCAGCTACTTATCCGATGAGGAGGCAAATTTTTTGGTGACTTTCCGTCCACTTGCTGATTTGTGGACGCTCTAGGATTAATTTCATCAACAATTCTCATCAGACTTGCAAGCTCAAAGGCCAGTTCATCTTATCCTTCTATGCTGGGTAATTTCTACCATTCAATATAAACTTCTCATGCATCAACACTTTCTTCATTCCTTCCATGACCTGCACACCAACTTTTTAGATGGCCAACCTAATGGATGTAGGTTGTAAGATCTGATACCAAATCAAGGAAGAGAAAAGAGATAAAACAGATTACAGAAATTGGAAAAGCTGAAAACTCTATCTATTTTTGGACATCTTGTCCATTACATATACTCTTAAGTTTAGGGCTAAACCTTAATTACAAAACCCTAGTCTAGAAATCTGAAATGCCAACAGTCTTGACTGTACTTAACAGTCAATATGAAATATCTCTAACTAACAGTTCACATTAAGTCTAACACTGTCTAGCTAAAAAAGGATTAGCATAACGAGATTGTTAGATTGGCAAGAAAGAGCATCTTTAAGCTTTACAAGAAATTTATTGTGACGGCCAAGGTCGCTGCAAACATTTCTTTGGTTTCAAACTTGCAAATGAAGCTCATCCAGCATTTAATAATGCAATATCAGTTTAGTAACTCAGTTCTACGAATGTGAAATTGTGCAAGATGGACATACAAAATTGAAATAATTCAATTGAGTCAAATTTCATGAATAAAAATATTCAATTACTAAGAATTCAGTTTGTTGCGTCTTTTCCTAGTGGTCAATTTAATAAAACACAATACAATAATATATATGATTCCACTTAATCTCATGTCATTATTTGACCTAACTAAGTGTAGCTTAGTAGCTCGTCATCATTCCTCGGCAACAATAGCTAGTTGATGGTTTGTTCCCATCAGCGTGGTTGCTCCCATCAGATTTGATCAAGCCAAGAAATCTTCTCGATAGCAAGCAAGCAATGGAGGAACCATGCATGTAGTGTATAGTATGAAATAAGCTTTTGACGCAAAGAACGACGGCCATTAGAAACTATGATGCCTCTGAACAACGAATCTGCAGCAGGACCATCTATCTCTCTATATCTGGCAAGTGACCTAAGCTGTTCTACTAGAGCTATAGGATAGTATGGTCCATTGCAGCGTGCGACTGAGACCCAAGCACTAGAAGCATATTGGTTAGTTTTTGAAGAACGGATGAAGAAGCTAGCATGCGAGGAAGCAAAAATAATCTGATGCAAATGAAGGTTAACTCCGTGCTACGAAGGAATGCTGCAAAAGAAAGGACAATGGTGATGCAACGCATGAGATATAACAAAGTGGAATTTGGTCCAAGAAACCTATCAATAATGCGAGGCACCAAATTGAGGTAACAAAGGATATTTCCAAGCAACCTCAGTTGAGAACTTATGCTTGGCAATATCATGCGCAAGACCCACAAGACGGTGATCATTGGGCTTGGGCAGATCTGCCAAAACATGAAGCTGATAGATGCTAGAATAGCATTGACCTGTGACATTAATGTCCAAAAGGTCATAGCAGGAAAAGGCAAACTGTAGAAGGAGCAACAGGGAGGTAGGACAGGTCCCTACTACATCATCAATCCTTTAACTCATGCCAAGGTTATGAATATCTCTTTAAAGTAGCTGGGGCTCGACAACCCAACAAGTTATGCTGAAACTCTTTCAACTTGCACAATTCCATGTTGGAAGCGTTAATCTCATTTTAAAATTGAGAATAAAAAACATCTGCAATAAAAACAAATAAACTCACCATCAATAGTTGAAAGAAATCTTTGGGCAATAATCGGGTTAGATGATTTGCCAAGTGGAAATGAAGAACATCCTGATCCTCTAACCAAACTTTGCCCACCGGATGAAAAGTAGAGATGGTCCACAATGGAAGGAAACCAATCACTTGAATCTGTATGCAAGATAGGTCACCAAGGAGCTTATTCCCAATGGAAAATAAGCGAAAACATATTATCTGCACAAGCTAAGGCAAACTCCAAGGTTTGGGGCACTAGGGCTGGAGGAGAAAAACAATAATTGTTGAAACCAGACCAAGACTGAGAAAAAGCATTTGGAGGTGATGGCCAATCGGGTAGGCTGCCAACAATTAAAGTTAGAAAGTTGGTGATTGGAAAGATTAGCAAACTGGTCAACATCATCAATGATGCAAAAAGTGGATTGCGAAAGGTTGTACTCATTAAAATCTTGTAATTTAGACAAGCAATCAGTCTATTGGTTTAAGCTCCTAGGGATCCAAGCAAGTTTGAGGGAGACATAAAGTATAGATGCGCAAACAGAGAAAATGTAGCTCCAAGTTGGGAGATCCGCCTGTATTAAGGACATAGAACGCATTAAGAGAATCTCCAAAGGCTGTAGCTCGAGAAGTCCTCAACGAGAGCCCATCCTGGCTAAGATAAGTAAGAACGGTTTGAAGTTTGCGAGAAGTAGAGGACGCTAATTTACCAAAAGCGGAAAGCAGGCCTGAAAAATTGGTCTCGGGATCCTATCTCCCCCCTAAGTACTCTTACAAAACCTCTAAATGATCTTATATATCCTCTAATGAGATAGTTGGGCATTCCTATAGGCTTGCAAAATACAGGTTGGATGAGACCTGCTCAGGCCGACTGATGTCATCAAAACAACCTATCAACAATAGTATTGAGGTCCGCCAGCTGCACAGGCTCTCTCCAATGTTGTTTTACCTCAACATTGATCAATTGAAAGGATGGCTTATTGAACACAGGGGTGAGGAGCTCAATTTGTGGCCTAGTCATATCTGTGGTGATCTAGAATGACATAGAGCACGTATAGAAAGCCTTTCTGTCTCAGGCACTTGATGTAAAAATCCATATCAGATTCTTTTGCAGAAGATAGGTTTCTTACCTTTACAGAGTGCCACACTCAACTACCGCATTATGATAGTATCTTGATATATGCTTCCTCGACAAGCTTTGAGATGCTAGTGCCCTAGAACATGTTAAGACAACAAACTACCAACACTAGATACATCCTATGCTTACATGGAATCCATACCACTACCTCCATATATATTTGCCACATAAAAAGTGCAGATTGATAGCTTCAATTCGCATAGAGGCCCATCTCCTCTAAATTGAGACATGCAGATGGTCTCGAGAGGCATGAGAATATAATTTGTCAGTGTTGCCAATGGGATGCAATTGAGGATGAATACCACACTCTTAAGAACTGTCCGACATTACCCACATCTATGCAGAGTGATCCCGCCTAGCCAGCCACTTCACTTGCTCTAGACATGACCTTAGTGGGTTTGATGGGATCGTACCTCCAGGACATCATGGATGATTGCACTCGGCTATGTCCTCAGACACTGCACTGAGATTAAAATGTATCATAATGTATCATTGTAAAGTTTCTTAGCATGTCTATTGCTGCTAAGGTTTCTCCCCCAAAGACCCTTCAGGAAGGGGTGTTTTAATCCCGATAGTAATACATTTGCTATACTCTTTGATTGGGTGCCATAGATCAATTGGACTCCTGGACGATAAAAATCCATTCAATTCTATTCTATTCCTTTGATAAAATAGATCTTAGATGTTTGTTCACATTTAGCATTTATTGTATCTCTATGGCCCTTTATGTTACACTGTTTATCAGCACTTCGATGGCAGAATATTCCATGCCTTTTTTTCTTGTCAAGGGCCAATGAGTTTTTGGAAACAAAAACATTAGCATGCTCAATACCCCCCCAAAAAAAAAAAAAAAAAAATCCCATGGTCATGGATTCTGGAATAGACAGGAATAGACCATTGGTAGCCAAGGTAGCAATAGTGTCCAAAAGGAGCTAAGGCGGTTTTGGCTATGCCACACAATGGCCTTCCTCCTACAATTGTGGTCATGAAAGAGGAGTTATTCATAAGGGACTCTAGCTTATCTCAAACTCTATAAAACAAAGGGATGAAGGATTTACCTATTCAAGAAGGAGAGACCATGCAAGCCCATTGAAGAAAAAACTACACTAAATTAACTATGTTGGCTACATAATCCTTGTTATTGGCAAAACAAACAAAATTAGAAAGAAACCAGTCTGCAAAAATAAAAACTACTCTTCAATGGTAACTCATCCTCAACCTCACTGCCCACACTTAGAAATTTGCATGTACAAAAATAGCCCAATGGAACACTCTTCTATTCATATCGATGGAGTCCCAAATTCTATTCCCGGACTATTGGCAAATGAGGAGCCCAAGAAAAAGGGTAAAAAGGCTATAAAAAAGGAAGAAGCTAAAACAAAAAAAAAAATAGCAGCCCACATCATAATCGTACGATTTAATATTGAATACATCTCAAGGATCATAGTCCTAACTTAGCAAAAACAATCCTTACAACACCAAAAAAAAAATAATAATTATGGACACTTTAAATAAACGATCATTTGTGACAAACATTTCATGCCAAACTACATAGCCTCTATCCATGGACGTATACTTTGCCCCACCATGAAGTATCGTACGCGTATCCTGATCTCAAGGACGACGAAGAATAGAATAGAATAGAATAGAATAGAATAGAATAGAATAGAATAGAATAGAATAGTTTTTTAACGTCCACGGAGACCAATAGGTCTTGGGACCCATACAATGGGCTAGTACAATCATTACTACTAGGATTAAAAAACCCCTGCCTCGAAAGGTTTTCAAGGGAAAAACCTTTGCAGTAATGATGATACTAGACAAGCGGAGATAATAACTACTGAGGGCTCAAGAATTGCCGACGCTTATCTAGAACCTCAAGTATGTATAATGTCATGCACAGATGGTGCTCGAGAAGTTGTGGAAGCGTGGAATGGAATGCTAATGTCAAAAAAATGATTCCTGACTATCTCAAAAGGTGGCAACCTTTAAGAGTATGGCTTTCATCTTCAATAACCAAGAATCGCAACATGCACATAGTCTCGCCAAGGCAATTGCGGGCCGCCCCCATCTACCCGCCTCAATCCGTAGTCCGTGGGACCCCGCGGCGAATTGATGCAATAGCTACAAGCTTGTTCCTGGACAATGAAGCAAGCAAATAAGCTTGGGGCCCTGGTGCCAAGGTGGGATTTATGTGTGCATGGTAATGACCAGTTTTCACTTAGGCCAAAGTTAGAAAAATGAAAAGTTAGATAATGCTTTATATATGTAGTGATAAGAAATTTATCACGGCGCCTTGTCCGCCACGAACATTTCTCTTTCTTGGTGCTTACCGCAAATAATTTTTTGTCTTAACACACTAGGATAAAAAAGAACAAAGATTGAGATGGACTGCAAAGATAAATGCTCAAACCTTTTAAGTTGACTTACCTTGTTTTTTAAGGAACAACATAAGATGCTATTGGCCAATCTTGAACTATGGATGCTAATGTAAGAAAAACCTTGAACCTTGGCAACATTTCAATCTTGCACCATGCATGCTAATCTAATGTAAGCAAAAATTTGAACCTTAATATCCTTGCATAAAAAAAATTCAATTAACTTCAAACATTGCACAAAGAGCTAAGTCCAAATCAATGCTTGTGTGCAACAATTAGTGTAGCAATTAAAGTCTCGTTTATTATCTAATAAGACCACCTAAGTTCCCAATAATGAAGCTCACTCAAATTACTTTACTCCTAGCAAAATCATATAGGCGCACTAGCAAGTCCTTCACCTGTGCTGCAAACAAATGCAAGTGGATACTAGAACAGAATAGAATGGATATTTATCATCCACTGAGGCCAATTGGCCTATGTGACCCAAACAAAGAAAGCAAGTGTATAATTACTGCCAGGATTAAAAAACCCTCGCCCTTAAGGGTTTTCAAAGAAAAAACCTTGCTAGTAGTAGATATGCAATATTGAGAACGGTCATATTTTTCCTAAATGCAATACCATTTTGCTGTAAAATAGCAAGTGTATAATTACTGCCAGGATTAAAAAACCCTCGCCCCTAAGGGTTTTCAAAGAAAAAACCTTGCTAGTAGTAGATATGCAATATTGAGAACGGTTATATTTTTCCTAAATGCAATACCATTTTGCTGTGAGGTATATCTACATGTCAACTGCCTTTTTATTCAATTTCTGATGCAACAGCCTTTGAATTCATGTTGAAACAAACTCAGCTCATCTATCTGAGTGCAAATACTTTATCTCTCTATCTATATCCACTTGTACTTCTGCAACAAATTGCTTGAATTTCATCCATAATATTCATCAATACACTGATGTCATACTTCCTACATATTCATTAATAAAGTTGTTATTGATAAAAGGGAGGGTTAGGCTCAGATTTGCCATAGCTATGACATTCAGTTCTCTATGGCTATATGTTTATGTATTTCCTTAATCTCTGGATGGCTAGAATCAGGAGATTCCAAAGCTCATTTTAGCCGCTATTGTTCCTATTCAGGATCATGACAAAGGCAAGAAGAGGGGTCACAATCAACAGCTGCAGCGTTACATGCCTAATTCTAGCAAATCAATTATGCATATAAAATAAGGAAACATGTAGTGCTACAAAACAACTGCAGGGGGTTGCAAATCATATAATTAGGGTAAAACTGCATCTCATCATATCGAGTGGTGACACCTAGGACCAAAAGATCAAGACCTAAAATTAATCTTTGCAACCAAAACAGTGCTCGGCACGGGCATCAATTGAGTATTAATAATATTGCTTAGGCTGCTATTCTGGTGTCCTGATTATTTTGCATACATAAGTAGCCACATTTGGTCATAGACGGAGCTTATAGCACCGGAACAAATCTAAAAGTTGCAATCCACTACACACCAAGTCTAGTTACGCTCATGTACTGAATTTTGTAAAGCATATTTCTGTAGCAATTTGTATAGTTTTGTTGTGAGCTTGTAGTAGACTCCAATTGATTGTAGACCATAGCTTATATCTCACCATGCTAGAGCTAGGGTTTTGGAAAAAAAAATGGTTTTTACTAGCATATGAATATTGAAGTAAGCAACAATGTTCCACTTGAGGCAACTTTGGCATCTCGATCTTTAGTGTAGATTTGTTTTTTCATGGCTCTCCTAATGATCATGGAGATTCATCTTGAAGGAGGTTTTTGTATATCATTTAGTGACTTTAGAGCTAATACTGGCTTCAATTTTGTTTACTTCTCTTTGAATGGCTTCAATTTTCTTTACCTTCTCTCGTGGGATCTTGAAGCAGAATCCACTGGAACAGAGCCGATTTGGGCAAATTTCTTATCCTCATTTGTTCTTCTACACAAATGCCATATCAAGAAAGAATTGGTAGCTTACACCATTGAATGCTCTGATTATTCGCTTACCAAACTATTCACTGCCATGGAATTTGGCGACACCTAATTACAGCATCAAACGACAAGATTGCCTTGAAAAAAATGTAGCAATAAAGGAAAACGTCAACACTTGTGATTTATCAGATCAGAAGTTGAAGAGCAATAATTAGGCAGACTGTCCACTGCCAATATCAGACGACCATAAAGAGCGAAGCAACAAAACATGGCACCAAAAGGTCGATTTGGTTTACAGTGCAGAAACTTGAAGTAAGTCTCCATTCCCTTTTTCTATGCAACGTTTGAATTGTATCCAGCCCTGGACCCTTTTACATTTCTTCAAAATCTCTCTCTTCCTTTACGATATCCACGTCTCTTTGCAAAATTTTGGCTCCGGCTTCGAGGTCTAAGCTTATGCTACTACATGGACTCTGGATTTTGCTCTGATGGCACTTCCAAGTTTGAAGAAATCACATCACAAGAAGAAAGAAACAATATCCAGAGTAAAACTGAGAATAAAAGCTCGGCAAAACATGCCAGCCAGAGCCTAGATTTATTTTGCAACTGCCAGGCTTTGAGGAAGAAGTTAATCCCCCAGGAGAGCCCATTATATCTGATAAATGGGGGAGCCTTTTAGAACTGGTTCACATGCAATTGTAGCTGGGAAAAGACCCGTTATACCATGTTCAAATTGGTGATGGTCGGTGATGGTGGGCGTAAAAGGGCATGGCATTTTACATGAGGGTGAGGGCGTCGATGATGCATGTGTATCCAGCCTTAGGGCACGCCAATTTATTTGGCGTAATGGGCGAGCTTGGGGTTTTACCCCTTTAACCAATAAGCTTCAAGGCAACTTTACTCTGATTGAAGCCCTTTTCAAAAAATCCACCGACAAAAAAATTAATATCAAGTATAGCCTGTGGGGACTTGAAAATATTTGTTCTCCCTATTTAGAATATGTTCCCGATATGCACAACGGCAATCTTGCTGACGTAGGCAGATCAGTGATGTGGCCCAAAGGGTGTGACCATTCCAAAAGTTGTGTCCCTCTGTACAAAGTTATGTCTATTAGTTTAGGTGTCTGTGTCTCTTCGTAACTATATAATATATCTGCGGTGGGCAGAATTCCCAACCAAATCAATCTATTACTTCCGTTGTTCTTTTTGTCATGGTATCAGAGCCCCTTGTGGGCTGATCTTGGAGAAGAGCATCGATTCTACACCAATGGGCTAAAGGCTCTTCATCAAAATCATGGGCAGATTATCCTTGTGGGGAGCCGCTGCCGTGAAGCCTGAATTGGCTTAGTCGCTAATTCTGGAAGTGCTAATTTGGTGTGAATTCAAGAGATGGCAGCCAGCGTGATTGTTGAGAAGAAATCGATTGAGAGATTTAATGGACAAGGGTTTTATATCTGGAAGATAAGAATGAGATTCTTTTTTTTCAAAGAAACCTGTGGAATATCGTGGAAGGTATTGAGAAGAAGCCTGCAACTACAGATGATGCTGCAAAGTGGCAAATTTGTCATAATAAGGCATATGATCTGATTGTGGAAGCTTTAGGCAATCAGCAAGTACTGCATGTGAGTAGCAAGGATTCGACTTATGATGCTTGGAAAACATTAATGGATATCTATGAATCAAAGGAGGAATCCATGAAGGTGTTCTTGCGCCAAGAATTTAGAAGCTTTCACATCGAAGAAGATGAGAAGATTGGAGAAGCAATGTGCAGATTCAGAACTCTTGTGCAACAATTGGCTGCTATAGGAGATCATGTGGATTCTGATTATCAAGTGGCTACACTCATAAATAATTTACCAGATTCGTTTGGGCAATTGAGGTAACTCTGAGTAATCATGATAATCTAACCCTTGACCAGGTAATAGCTTCTATTTTGAAAGAAGAAATGCATCGAAAGAAGAAGGGGAACGTATCACTAGATCTGAAGGAAAAGGCATTTCTGGCAATGAACAAACAAAAGAAGAAACTAAGTCCAGAAGAATTGAAGAAAATGCGCCCGCCAAAGGCCATTATGTGAAGGATTGTCCAAAGAATTCTGAGCATGGGCATGAGGAGCAAGCAAATTGTATCAGTGATAAATTCTTTTAGATCCCGTGGGAGTAGTATTTGAAACTTCAGTGGAAGTAGCGTGCAGTTGTATATGTGAAGAACTCTGTGCATACGCTGACAGTGGAAGTGTTTAGAATATGTCCCCGATATGCACAGTGGCAATCTTGCTGACGTAGGCAGATAAGTGACGTGGCCCAAAGGGTATGACCATTCCAAAAGTTGTGTCTCTCTGCACAGAGTTATGTCTATTAGCTTAGGTGTCTGTGTCTCTTCGTAACTATATAATGTATCTGCGCTGGGCAGAATTCCCAACTAAATCAATCTATTACTTCCGATGTTCTTTTTGTCACTTCCTAGCAAGGAAGAAGAATAAACAAGGGAGACTTGTATCTGGACATGGACTCATCAGCCTGTTTAACATTTTTACCAAGGGTACAACTTGCTTTAATTCACACAATAGCATTGCCCTCATTCTTCAACAACAGGCTAGTACCTCATAGGGCTAGCTAATCCATGGTAATTCATTACCAAAAACAATGCTTTCTACACCACAAAATCCAACATGTCTAATGTCTAACACCTGATGCAGAAACTGTCCACAAAATCCCTGTAAAGCTAAGACATTCCCTGACTTGAAAGGCCTCTATATAATTGATCATGTTTTTATCACTCATCATCCTTTATTTATGCATGGTTTCACATTTGACTTGCTTTCAGCTCCAGTGGATTTTAAACTTCACAGCCTGAAGTTGTTTCTTTCTAGTTTATGGGATTCAGCTAACTTCTTTTTCACTTTAAATTTTCAGGTTGTAAAGAATGATAATGTTAACCTCTACATCCCTATGCACCAGCCAATAAATAAGAAAAAATTGTCCAACATTATGTGTGGATTGCCATGAACGTATTGGTTGTTTGTGGCAAGTTTATGGCAAAACTTGCGACATTCACCAATGTCAAAATAGGATACTCAAGCTATTTTGATACTTGGAGCCTGATATAGAAGATGCATCTTGACACAAACAGTTTACAACGTAATTAACAGTCATTTTTTGTAGATTCATTCAGAAACCCAGGTAAATATTATAAAATCATAGAAGATTTTCATAACAAATATAATTTGGATAGAAGAGCATCTTAAACACACCATAGGGGACAACATCAGACGTGTTCCAAAGCATCCTTTGCAAGGCAACCTTGCTGCTTGGGCATACACAACTGCAACAAAGCAAGAACCTCATTGCATCTCACATTTGAGTAAGAAAAATAGCAAAGTTGTTCCCTACTTGAAATTGATCTCATCGTAACATGGGAAGCTTGAGTTGGACTAGATACTCCTCATAGATGATGATCAGTGAAGTATTGAAGTTGAGAATACCCTGCACCTACCCCACCTATCACCTTGCAAATTGCTTGATATGCTTGAAACCCTCTAGTAGAAGCCATTACACAAATTAATGAAAGTTGTGCAACTTAGATAGTTCATCCCTTGATGTTATCTGGCCCTAATTGTGTCCTTAAATCATTACTGAGTTTTGTCGTATGAAAATTGTTTATGGTGCAACGCTCGAAACATTATCTTTCTAAAAAGTGCACGCTACTTTACTTGTTGCAGAATTGAATAAGCTGGGACGGAATCCAAAGATCATAAACCCCATCCATCTAAAGTGTAAATCAGTTGCGGCTTGCTAGATTGGTCACCTAATCAACACTTCAGCATCAACAAAAAATCACTTAGTATGCCAGCATTACATGATAACATGCATAGAAACTAGCAGAAAGATGTCTTTAGCATGATTTGACAAGGCTATTTGCAACGATTGAAATGCAACTTGGCTTTCCTCATAACATCAGAGGTGTCTATCTTAACCAAATGCCAGCAAGATTTTTGGCTCCATTAGGAAGAACTTGTGAGACTTCTTGTATTGATTAATGCTCAGATGTTGCTGGGGACATCAAATGTTCAGATGCTACTCAGATGCCTTGTCATTCAGCATGCGACCATCTCGATTTCAAAATTGATGACTAAATCATCAACAGAAAATGGCATAAAGACATGTCCAGATTTATAAACCTCTCCATGCATAACAAGTTGTTCACATTGGGGCTTCTTGTTTTGTCTTTGGCCTTATAGGCCTCAGTCTATGGTTGATAGATGATGAGGCGATACTAGGTCTGCCACCATCTTACAATAACGTGTAGGCTCTGTTGAAACAGTCAAGCTAGTAACATTTACTCCCCAGTCAAGCTAGTAACATTCAGCTGTTCTCAAGCCTCTCCTCCTAAGGTCGCTTGTCGCTTCATTGTTTTCCCTCTTTGATTGCGTTCATCGCTCCATCAATATCTTTGATTCCATTATAGCTTCGAAGTTGCTACTTTCGAGTTTGGGTTATGCCTAGCCCTTGGCTTGAGTCATTTTGCTAGTTGTATGCGTGAGGGTTGTCTTGTTAAATGCCCGAACACTGTTAAGCCTGCATGGAATACCTTCGAGTTGTGATGATCTCGGTTTCCTAGAGTATTTTTTATGACTTTTTCATCGATGTTATGCTTGTCATCAGTTTGGATTCAGAAGTTCTTGGATGACTAAGGAAGCAGGCTCTTGCCATTTATTGCTTTGATCGGCACACGCTAGTGCAAAACCTAGCCGCCTTTGCACCTTGATCCCTTATCTATGCCGGAAGCTACAGATTCACCTCAGACAGAAAAGTTTGGGTAGGATTTGCTCGTTTGTGGAGGATTCAAATTAACCGAGGAGCTCTATTTTCTTGTTTGCGATCAGATCTGACATCCATTTACTAGTTTATATTTTTCTTTCCAAAGGTAGGTGTAGTTTTGACTTTTTAGAAACAGAGGAGGATCAAAATCGTGCTTTAGTTGTGGTTGCAACTGGCCGCTAGTTGATTTGGGATCATCATAATTTCCTTTTACTGCCTTGACAAGGAAGTAGGTGGGGAAACAAACACCCTCATCAACAATTAGATCCTTTATACTTTGCAGAGTATGTGCCAGTCTCTCTATTGCTTGCTTCATGATTCCTTATTCCAATGGGTAAGTACATTTCTTTCTCACTTACCTCATTGTCTATGAGTCTCTATTTGTTTCTTTGAAGACAACAACCCCAATATCAGAAAGATGATAGTTTGTTGTTGCTATATCGTACATCATTTAAGATTTTTGACGAGTAAAGGTACGTGTAATATTCTTGGATTCTCTTATTGTTGAGTACGCTGCACGCTTTGTTATTGGGCTGCTTCCGGCCAGTTCATGTGACCCAGCTAGGGGTTTGAGCACCAAAGATCACCACAGGACCAGGGCCTGGTGATTATGGGCGAATCGGCAGCATACCATGCATGTTTCAAGTACTTCGGCCCTCTCTCAGCATCTCAGCATCTAAGCCCTTTCTGTTCGAGTAGCATCTGCGAGCATGTTCTAGCATCAAACAAAACAAGAAGTTAGCAGTTAAATATACCACAGTTTCAGATTCGCCATCAGCAAAGGCTTCCGATTGAGCGAAGGGTCTCCGATCCAGCCCGCCATGCCCTGTGTCTGCAACGACGAGTTACTTGATTCTGTAGCGAGCATCATCAGCCCGGTTACCTTCATCTCCAGTCCGGTCGTTTCCACAGGCAATTTGATTTATTGTGGACACCCTCAGCTCGGTTACCTCCACATGTTTATTTTATGATCCGGCCAGTTGACCACCACCTTACAGTATAGTTCAGCAATGACAAGCCTTTGCCCAGCTCGGACTGCTTAGTAGCTCTCTTTCTAAGAGCCAACCCACCCAGCTCTGTCTATACCTAGCATCTGTCAGGCAGATTCGCTTGGGAGTTTCTTTCATCATATCAAGCAGTCCTGTCCAGGTCACACCATATCCAATAAGTTGGTTTGCTCTACTTATTTGCTTTGTCTTGCTTTTATTCTTGCATAGTAGGTCGGGATTTGTCCCTCTCTTGCTTTTCCTTCATCCCCTCTCGCCCAGCTTTCTCCTACCACATCCACGAATCTGTCTATCCCAATCAACGTTCCAGATGACTCTGAAAAGCCGCCATCTATCCCAATCAACGCTCCGTGATGACTCCTAAAGCCGCTTTTTGATGCCCGTCCCTACCAACCCCAAAGATCCGAGAGATAGATAGTATTTTAACGTCACGCCACTAGGCAACATCCAAAAGGATATGTGAGATAGATAGTATTTTAACGTCACGCCACTAGGCAACATCCAAAAGGACATGTGAGATAGATAGTATTTTAACGTCACGCCACTAGGCAACATCCAAAAGGACATGTGACCACACACCACACTGCATTACTTGGTTGGGCCTTGCCCCCAACCACTTTACATTATGTCTTGTGGGTTTTCACGCCCAACAGTTCAAAGTGCGATTCTGGGCAGTCTCGAACTCGAGACCTATAGTTGCTAGATGTAGTGTGTTGCCACTAGACTAATGCTCAGAATATTCTAGCACTAGGCATCTTTCTAGACTTTATAAATCCATCATTCAAACAAATGCTTGGACCAGATGGTGTGACCTACAACACTTTGCTTGATTGTCTCTGCAAAGACAATAAAAATGGAAGAGGCTCTTGAGGATATGGTAAGGGTCGTATCCCTGATTCTATAACATACAACGTACTTGTTAATTGCCCTTTTTCAAAATGTTGGTACAAGGGAATACCCTCTTGATGGTTATGCAAAGCAGGTTGGCTTGCAAAGTATATGACACAATAGTGCATAAGGATGTGATGAAGGACAATCTGACTAAAGGCCCATCTATGAAGAACATTTCTGAGGTTACTATGCTTAATGTGGTTACTTTTAATATTTTGTTCAATCACCTTTGTAAGAAACAATGTCTAAATGAATCACTCACCTTTTTCAGGAAATTAATATCAAGAAGAATAACTCTTGAATTAATCACTCTAATACATGCATGTGCAAGGCAAAGCAGCTAAAGGATGCTCAAAAGCTATTTCAAGAAATGAGTAATAGCAAGATGCACCCAACACAATCATATTCAACATTTTGATGGATGGATTATGTAGGCTAAAGCTGGTAGGTTGGAAGAGGCATGTATATTGTTCAAGGACATGATTGTTGAAGGATTTTTGCAGATATACAATATACTCTTGAATAGCTTATGCAAGGCAACAAAAATTAAAGTCCTTGGCATTACGAACGAGAAAGGTTGCACTGCAAATATTGTTATATGTAACAGCCTCCTTGATGGATTGGGCAAGATAATTGGGTTGGTTGGTGCAAAAACATTGTCATATAATGCACTACATGAATGAGTGATTGGCCGAATTATATATCATTATGACATTAACACATTATATGTGCTCTCAATTTAGAATGAAATTATACCACTCCTTCCTCCATAACATTAAATCAACAGTTTAATCGCTCGCAGATGGCACCTTGTAGTTCAGATGCTTTTCTTCTAAGGTCATATTAAACCTTTAGCATTACTTCGTAGCCACGTTTAATGCTTTAATACCCTCTCCAACTTTATAATCCTTTACTAAGCGGGCATTGCATTACTAAGCATTAGACTTTAACACTGATAAATTTCTTCTAGTTATATCCTTAAACCCGGTAACTATTTGTTGTACACTACAATGACACCTCACCTTGAGAATCAAGATGCAATCCATGATTGAAGTGAACCATAAATGCTTCAAATGTAGCCTACCATTAAAGATGGACTCTAAGTGATTTAGATAAGAAAGTTATATGTGTGATATTATTATTATTACAAGAAATTTATCGCGGCGGCCTTACGGCCGCCGCGAACATTTCTCTTCTCCAACTACTGTAAAAAGAATTTTTGTGCCAAGTCGAATAGTTCTCAATTCTGGAAAACCTTTGAATGTGAAATAACATGCAGGAGTTGAACCTGCACAATTGCCATTTGTTTTGTGCCCGTATGATAGATAGGTGCTATAACCGACTACCATGGGATTCACATTATTACCATTGCCATCATTTGTTTTATTTTATTGTTGCATCCGATGACAAATAGGTTTTTGGGCATTGGATGGGGGCTAAACAATAAAAATAATGCCACCCATGCAATACCACGCCTAATGGAAAGATGCAAGAACGACATGAATGTGATGTAGAAATTTGTTGTTGGCTATTATTTTTAAGGAATACTCCCACCGCCGTTAGTGGAAATCGACTAATTTGCTCTATCATATCATATCAGATATACAATTATTTCATGGGGGCATGTGCTTAACATGGGGTCATATATATAAGATTGATCCCCTCCGCTCATCCAAAAATGGAGGGCCACAAAGTTGCCACCTCATTGAGTGTATGGGGGCATGCATGGGCATGCACCCTATGTTTCAACCGTCGGATGGGTGCGGGGGGTAAATCCTTGCCATCCAATTCAATTCTTAAGAAACTGCGCTAAATTTAGTTAATACCGTTTATTATATCATTTATTATATTAAAGAATGATGTGGCGAGTACTAAAAAAGTGTGGCAAGGCATTAATTTTGAAGTGATGGTACGAATATGAGGTGGCATGAAATACGAAGGCATCTTTTAGTTCCCAAATTTCTCCGATGCTCGATCCGTCAGATAGGGCTTTGTTGCAAAACTCTTGCTCCAAGCTATGGCGTCTTAAGCTTTTGAAAACAGGTTGCGACATTGGGAAATAGCGGAATTGGGTGAAGTGTCCACTATGGCTAGGCATGATAAAATAGGGCGGCCAAGATGGCAAGGATTTTTGAGCTGCATTCTTGCCGCCACCTGGCCGTGGTCGTCTCATGACATCTTTGACGCTTGGCTCTCCTCTATCCGGTAACAACCCACTTCTTTTTCTTATTTTCTTAGCTTTCAAGATACCGAAGAATCTGGTCTTTTACTACTCCAATCGCTATTATCTCGGGTTTCTAGGTGCCATGACATGAAGTCGGTGCCACAAAGTCAATGGCGACCGCATGGATAGCCTTGATTTGGGAAATGGCCGAGATTAGGAAAGGGAGCAGATTTAACATGTGATCCTTTCTATGTGAATGGATTCAATGCCTACCGGATGCATTATATGTCAAGAGATCCAACAAATAGAGCAAAGGTGAGTAGGTTTAATGCAAAGAAGTTGTTGGATTAGGCCTCACAAGGGAAGCAACCACGGGCTTACAATGATGGAGGATATAATGCCATTCAAATCAGACCGTGGGTTTATGATGAAACATCCTTTAGAGTAAGCACAAAGATCACCACCTCATTTTACGGCAATCTTGTTTGCATCACATGGTATTCTCGAATCGATCTTAAAAATGGTTTACATTATCACGGTTTTCTAAGTTCGTGGCTCGGATCCAAAAAATGTTTTTCTCATTGCATCATTTTATTGCTTTTGTCGTGTCGGAAGCCGCAGAAGCATGGACTCGGATTGTTGTTGTGTTTTGAATAATAATTATGCCTCTTATGGAGGCAAGCCTAAATATGTAGAATGGGCAAGATAAGCAGGGGTCCGGTTTATTCCAAGATGCATTTTACTCGATCCCACAATAAAAGGTTACTACAAAGATTACATCAAGGTGGGTCTTAATTCTCTCGTTTGTCACCGTCATACATAAAATGCCTTTGGCTAAAATCTCGTTATTATTTTGTTGCGATCGTTCTTAGCAGAGTCAACACTATTACCGAGTCCGCTATTCGGGTGATCCTACTATTTTCTAGGTTGGGAGTGATGAACGGTTTTCTTCGCTGCCGAGTGATCCTTCTGAAACACTCTTGAGGTGAGTTTTTTTTTATCAATAGAGTATTTTTAAGGGAATCTCTTTGACAAGATTTTGAATTCCGTGTATGGATCGAGAAATGGCATCATTCGTCAAGTCCATAGATCATATGAAACCTTTAGTAACTAGAATTAGATATTTAATATGTGTAAACGAGGCAAGGTACTTCAATAAAGTTATTTTATTGTCTTTGGAATAGCCTTAGCCTAGCATATATAGAAACGGACAAAAAAAGGCAACCGGTTTAGAAAAGCGAAGGGAGATACCTGCTTTCATGCTTAAATATCGGTGCGGCTTCTTTTATTTGCTCTAACTCAATGAAACTAGGTATTCAACCGACCTATTTATTCATTTCAAGATCTTATTAAGCGATCGACACGTTGCTTAGTCTTACGAGACGTGTGTGTGTAATCTTATCTAACCTCGGATAATATTGTGATCATTATTCAAACTCTATCCGATCCAATATTCTTGATTTGTGGCAAGATATAATAAAAGAAAGTACGGTGTCTTCCATATAGACATCTGGCATATATTCTTGATTGATTTGTGGCCAGAAAAATATAGTGTTTCAAAATTCATAAAGAAAACCACAAAACGATTTACACGTAGAACCGCATAAATGCCATCCTTATCCTTACCGTACACTTGTAAACCGCATAAATGCCATCCTTATCCTTACCGTACACTACAACTGTAGATGCACGACACGTTTAGCATTCCATTGACACATCCCAGCAAATTTTTTTTTTTCGATTTCATTTTTTAGGGCCTTTTTTTTTGTTTCTCTATTTTTTCCCCCCGGAAATACGTGGCGGGAATCAACAGAATATGCCAAATGCATCTTCCCCCTAAGAATTATATATGTTAAGATTATTATTATTATTATTATTATGCGCACAAGATGCAAATTTCACATAGGTTACATAGGAACAAATGTTCTAAAATGGAAATAGTTTTAAATCACAAGGGTTTCGCAAAAACTTGTCCCATATGCCAACTCATATACTTATATTCTTTTGAGTTCTTGTGCACATGCACTAAGGTGGCTAGTGTAACATGCAAATTGATGTAGTTGATGATATTTAAATAATTATCCCACCATTCTTTTAGTTAGCCTAATATAAGAACACAATAAATACCCAAATAAGAAATATGTTCAACGTACAACGTGTGGCCATAGATGATGTATATGTAGTCTTGGGCTGTGGAATTCGATTCTTGACTCCATAAACTTCAATTCCATTGAGGACAGGTGGAAGTGTAGAATTAGCAAGTGGTGAAAGAGTTATGCCCAGAGTGAAGTTGGTTGATAGGTTTGTAATGTCAATGGCATGGCTAAAGGGCTTGGTATCAAGAACCAAGGTATGGTTGAGGTCATTACGAACCTCATTGTCTATGGTGATAGATAGCTGAAACACACAGCTGCCTTCTAATGCTCTTGTTCTGAAATCCCAGAAATATAGCTTGATATGCACATGTGAGACATCCGAATCAAAGCTCCAATTAAAATAAAGATGTGTTAGATCAAGCGGACCTTCAATAGCAGTCATAAACATTTTCTCTGGGGGGTGATCAATTAATCCAGCAGTTGAGACACTTTGAGAGGTATTAATCATGTTTGTGGATTCTAGGGCGAGCCAGTAACGGTCGTATAGATCGTCAGGGTATCTGCAAGAGATAGCAAGTGTTGCAAACATTAATCATAAGCATTATGGTTTTTTATTTTGATACATATGAATGGAATAGAATTGATTTTTATTGTCCACAAAAACCATGAACATAAACCATGAATTGCTATTATTAGAGGTATTAGATTGTACAACATACCTGAGAAATGTTGGGGACCCTAGATTTGCACGCATCAATGTGTAGAAATAAGAACTCTGAGGTTGAGAGAGAGAATAGGATCCAGATGGAAGGAGTCTGGTTTCAAGGCCAGAAACAAAAGGCACATTCTGATCATCAGAACTGGTGAAGCAAAAGCTGAAACTGGAAGTTGAAGAAGTCCAGATGGCCTCGTTCAAATGGTAATAACCATGTTGCTCTTCAGAAATACTTCCAGCCACTTTAGCCCACAGGAAGCCGTCCACATATGAGCTGAAAACAGGCCACATACTCCGGCCATCGTAATTGCCATAGTAGTACAAAGCCCGAACAAGGTATGTCTGGTTCGATTTTACAGGAAGATAGTAACAATTAGCGCTGCTTGTGGTATTGGGAAAATACCTCAATGTCTGTAGAATTGTGTTGGAATTGCTTCCATCCTTGAGCTTGGCGCTTGATCCGGTAGAAACAAAATTGTTGTCTGGTAGCCACGAAATGTTTCGCAGCGATATGAAGCCCGCTGCGGCGCCGCAGTCTATGCTTGTAAATCCTGTCATGAATTGCATACATATTACATAGACTAATTAGCTCGCTCTACTGGTGATGAAGAAGTGTGGATTTGAAAATTTACCCTGTTGCGCTGAAGCGGCCAGACATAAGGCGCAGAGCAGTAGCGTAAAGAAATGCCCTTGTGATGCCGCCATTTCAGCTCTGCATCGCCGGAATGCGCCATAGCAGGGCACCACGTCTCCCTTTTCCTAATGTTTTTAGGTCAATATATTAGGTGGCTTTTAAACGAATAAAGAATAAAGAGATAATCTTTATTCTATTCCCATGTGGTCAGAGTTGAAATCGTTAATAGTCTGTGGTTAATCTCGGCCAAAGTTAATTCATCATTAGTATAGTTTAATGGGCCAGTTCACATGACGTCTTTTTTCTTCAGCACTGAGAACAGCCTGGACTCAGCATGCCAGGTTGCATCCCGCGACAGCTGAACTCTTATAACGGGCTCAACCTAAGTTCAACCAAGATTCAGCCATGCCACGACAATCTGTCCATGTGAACCCATCATAAGTTAATTAGCGCTTAAAGCACATATGCTTCTGATTGGTCTTCTTCTCTCACATCTTCGCTCGTAGTTTTTTCTAAAATCACGCATTAATGCACAACATTATTGTGTGTCTTCATTCTTGAATAAGGGCTCGCATGAAAGCTCCCAACAAAAAGAGAACTTCCTTACCAAAACGGGATCGAGGTCGAAGGTTGAAGGATGGCCAAAGAAGGGACAAGATCGGGGAAGAACATGCCACAACATAGAAAAAGGCGTCAAACTGGCAAACCAAGCAGGGAGAAACCCCTCCCCTGCCTGGTATCAAAGAAAGAGAGTCAAGGGAACTGCTGAGGGAGGTGCTAGGCTTTTCATTCATCTCAGCAATTTTTCTACAATGGTATAGAGTGGGTAGTTGCACATCGCAGGCTACCCAAAAAATGAAAAACAAAGGGAATATCCAGTTATAACACCTGGACCCCAAATAAAATTGTGTGCTACAGATGATGGCTAGTGTACCTGCCGAGAGCTTATCGTCGGGATTAAAAAACCCCGCCCTTTTGGTTTTTCGAGGAAAAATCCTAGCGATAAAATCTCTGCAAGGGGCTTGGACAACACAGGGCTGCTAAACGTTCCCACAAAAAAAACCCACGCTTCACAGAGAATACTGAAGTCGCACATCACCTCTGGACCTGCACATCACCAACAGAAAAACCAATAGAGAAAAAATCTCGAAAAGTGAGGGGCTGGTCATGCGTGTCACGCGACAAAAAACAATATTTACACCTCGAAAAAGCGAGGTGCTGTTCACGCGTGCCACGCAACAAAAAACAACATTTACAATAATATACACATTAAGGGAGGGTGGGTGGGAGTCAAGGGAACTGCTGAGAGAGGAGAAAACACCGATGAGAAGTCGATGAACCACCTGCAAGAAATAGCGATCCCCAAACGAACCAGAGCCCTAGAAAATGCATGCAATACATGCATGCATGGGACGGATGCATGCTCGCCCATTCGAGAATCTCGATCCGATGGCTCGGATCGACGACACATTTGTAGCCTCTCCTTTCTTCCTTTAGGTCATTACACCATATACACCTCTTTATTCAATTTGACAATCCAATTAGATTCTATTCAACTCAACTTATTCAATGATTGAACAAAAGACTCAACAAGAGCTTAATAACGGAGTCAAAGACATAACCCTTCACATCTAAATCAAAATTGCCACATTTGCATATTCCACGTCACAATAAATTTTGACTAGGCTAAAGAGTTACATATTTGAATGTCAACACATGGCACATTTGAGAGCTTGCTCTCAAAGTTGAGAATATGCCCTTTTCTAGTAGAACTAGAGAGCTTACAAAAACACATGCAATTGCCTTGCATTTGGCAAACTATCTTGAAGATCATGTAAATGTTATCCTAAAATGCCTCTTCAATTAAATCCATGAACCTTCTTAAGACGTGGATGGCCATCTCATTGCCTAGATTGTTAATTCTTGTGTAGAACAAGTCAATTGCATGTTCTCCAACGTGAGAACATGCAACGGTGGGACCACAAAGTGCTACAAATACTTCAGCTTAAATGGATCATATATTGTTATCAGCAATCCAAACGAAATTGTTGAATGGCCTTTTGCAATGGAGTTTGAGCTTTGGGTCTTTCTCATCTTAGCCATTGGATAAGGGCATTAATGTAGACTAATGCATTGTAATATAACATATAGAGCATCTGAGTCGTTCCGACCTGTTTGGGATTTGATGGATCCAATATCTTTGCATGTGTTCTTAAATAGGTATAACAGCTCAAGCAGATCTAGATATGGCTCAAATAGATCGAACGGTTGCCGACATGTCCAAATAGGAGGTAAGTACATATGTATGTGTTATTTGATAATTCTTCATTGTATAATGTCCTTACGAGTAATTTTGTCATTCTTCAAAACTAGAAGTAAAAGAAGTGCTATGTTCTTGGTTTAGTCAATACATGGCATGCTCTTATTAATTAAAACAACAATAAGAATTATGAGGAATGGAAGCATCCTAAAGAAGCCCTGATGAAAACAATGTGAGATATATATAATTCTGCTATATTTCTTTAACAAAGATGCTAGGATAGAGAATATGATATATACACTTGCTTAAAATTCCTGTTAATTGCTCTTGGGTATAATAACTTGGGTTTTCTTTTGTCATAGTGAGCTCATTAGATTCTATCACGGAGATTGCTTGAAGAAACTATTGTCAATGTTGCACGATATACATAATGGTAAGATTGAATTGTGGTTTATTGAGACAATCATATAATACTTATTCAATCTATTGTTGTGCTCTACAACTTGATGCTTTTTCGAGGTAATAGTTTTCTCATTCATATCTATAAAGAGCTAGCAAAGCTCCCTTTAGAATGATTAACCGTATCCATCATCTTCTCAAGATCCTCAAGGGACATTTCCTTCTAATTGAGAATTCTACGTAAACCTATGAATTGTACCAGGAAAAGTTCGACTATATGGTATAGGAGACAAGTCAGAAGATTTGTATCACCTTTTTGTTCAACAGTGAAAGAAATCTTCTATGGAAATATTTAAATCTATTTCTTTCTATAGTAAGGCATTCCATATTAAGGCCTTCCAATTTTTTATGCACTCTATAAACTTGCAGCTTCTTCAACCACATTTACGATAACCAAGATCCATTCCTTGTAGAATTTGACGGTCCTAAGAGACTCATGGGCAAGCTATAGCCCTAAGGTGGAATAACATCCGAGCTTGTTGCTGATATATTTAAGCAAATGTCCCTTGAGGATCTTTAAAAGATGATTGATATAACTATTCATTACAAGGTGTTTTGTATATTGACATACTCAATCTCAAATTTGGGCGGCACTTGTGTTGATTGGGTCACTATTAGTAGGCACGCGAGTGAATGAAAATGAGGAACAACAGATCCATACGTCTACATCAAATCGTATACATTTAGGCAATTTCTTTTGCACTTGTTGAGCATTGCGATTTTATATGTTGATGTTCGTTGTGTTAATAAATTGACTTTATATTTAGAATCTTTTTCCTAAGACCTAGAAGCTTATCAAGAGTTTCTGCAATGAACTCAAGAAATGAATCTCATGAGATTTACAACCTTCTTTCCAAGGTAACTTCCATTTCCATTCTTTTTCTTTTCTTTGAATTTTTCCTCTCACTTGAATCATTTATTTACCTTGAATTGCTTTTTTATGTGTTGTTCATCATCTTTAGATAATTTCCTATGAAAGTCATGAAGGGTTAATTTGTGCAACTTTATTTTCTCGAACTTCAGTGTCTTGTTTTTCTATTCGGTTTCCTTTTCTTCTTGAATTATCTTTATTTGCAGATAGTGTCTTGGAATGACTTTGGACTGCATATAATATATAATGTTATATGCAGTCCAAAGCCATTCCATCGGTAATTGTTTTATTGAGATTTGACCCTCGGTCATTGTCTATATGTGGGATTGTTTTAAAGATGCAAGATTTTCAAAATTGACATGGCTTTTTTATCTGCTCTATAGTTCTTTGAACTATTGTACTTTTTGTGAACACTCAATAACGGAAAGCCGCTTTGCTACCAAGCGTTTATGAAACACCATTGTAGATTTAATGCTAACATTACCGTGGCAAGTATACTTGTATTTGAAGATGACTTCCTTTTATCTAATAAAAATAAACACGAAGGAGACATTATAGAATTTGCAAAAATACCAGAAGATAAGATAAGATAAGATAAGATAAGATAAGATAAGATAAGATAAGATAAGATAAGATAAGATAATTTTTTATCGTCAACGTGAACCCAATCGGGTTATGGGACCAGAACAAAGAAAGAAGGCATGAGCTTCCAACAAAACAAAAGGCCTAAGCCTAAACAAAACATGGCATGGGGATTAAGCCCCGTAACAAAATACCAAAGAAATAGCAAAAAGAGCTAATAAGGCACTATGCATATCCCGGCCAAGGGTTCTCAAAGCACCGGTCGCTGTGCGGCCCCTCCTCAGACATTGCCCAATTTGTTCGCGGCCGAGCCTTGGCATTCTTTTACATAACTCCCCGCATCGCCTTGTCAGCTATACTAGGGAGAGATCCTCCTGAACAGAGAAGCTAGTATTCTTCAGATGGTTGTCGTGCTGGAGCATATACAATCTGTCCTGAGAGGTGCTAAAGTGCACAACTATAGGACGCGGTCGGTCCCGTCTCTGGGCTATGGCGATGCTAGGCTGCTGAATGTGCATGATATTTGTGAAAAAGTTTGCGGCATGTTCAGCATCTGAGCAAGAGTCTGTTTTAGGTAGGCTCACTATGCACAGATTGAGGCCTCTATCTTGCTCGGGATCATCTATGGATGATGGAATCTGCTCCCCCTGCCTATGAGAATCTGTGTCTGAACCTGGAGGTATCTGTACATCAGTCATTATAGTATCTTTGCATGAGACTAGACCTGTCTGAATCATGGCAGCTATGCTCATGTCTAGCCCTAGATCAGTCTGTATATTGGCCTCTCAGGTAATCGTGGTCCGTCCGATTCTAGGTCACCAGAGATATCTTATCATCCGGGTAATCGCTTGGGAGAGGATCTCTATAGGGCAATTCGGTAGGGTGTTGGAAGAAAGCATAATCAATATTTGAAGGAACTGCTGATCCTCTATCATGACAGTAGGGGCAAACATCATATGTTCCAAGGCAGAGGATAGTGTATCATGTTCTGTTACTGAGAGCCATGGGCACAATTGATCTCTAATTTCAAGAAACTGCTTTAGAAGGTCCCCACCGGGTGTGTTGGGATTTTTACATCGAGCCCGTCTGGTCATGGCGTAGGACTTTGCAAGCGAGCCTGCCACTTGCTAAGCTGGCGTAACCTTATCCCAATTCAAGTCTAATGTGGCTGGCTGCTTTTTGCCATAAATAAGGGAACTGAGGCCTAGATAAAAAGATGAAAGAGAGAGGACCTATTATGAGTTGGCCGGGTGAACTAGAGCTATGGCAAGCGCTGCTGGGCCGTGGGCAAACTGGTGGCTGCCAAATCGTGGCTGATGACCCCACCCTCCCCCCTCCCCCCATGCTGCAGCACATGTGCTGGTGCAGTCCTGATGCCGCGCCTTGAGTCTGGATGCAAAGGGCTGGCTGCGGATACCTGGGTCTGTATAATAAGGGCTGGCTGCCGATGCCAAGAACAAGTTTGTCTGGGTGCCAAATTTATGGGCAGTGATGCAGGAACTGGTGTTGCCAAACTAGGCTGATGATGCAGAAGCTGGTGTTGCTAAGCCAAACAAGAACTCGACTCTTGCCCAATCTTAGACCATCTGCAAGAATCAGAACTGGGAGGGGTGTGTGGTTGGCCGGAGCTGCCCTAGCTGAGCCGTTTGTGCTGTTGCAAATGCTGCAGATGCTTATGGTTTGTTGCTGAGGCTTGGCCACCATCACATGAACAGGCTTTGGCTTGGCGCCTAAGCGGTAGAAGGAAGTCTATACAAAGCTCCAAGAAACCATGGTGGAGCTCTTGTAGCACATCAAATTCATCACACGCTCCTTAAGTATGGAGAAAGTTCCCACCCAACATCGACATTACACTGCCATACATAAATAGTAATGTTGTTGCAAATGTTATCCCAACCATAAACTCTCTGTATTTCTTGCTCATGTGTTTCTTTAGTTTTATAGGTTAGAACGTGCATGGATCCAAAGCTAAATTGTTTCCATCCACTCTCTTGGAGAAAGGGAAAAAAAAGTATGTCACCAAATTCTTGGTAACGCTTGACTTGAGGTGAAACCATCATATCCTATACACCATGCATAGGCTTACCATTGCAATGCAAAGACTTTATTTGCACAGGTATATAATAAAATTTCAAACTAAAGGGCAACACTTTGATGTGATAGCATCTTATTGTATTATTATGCTTGAAATAAGGAGCCACAATGCAAAAGGAAAGCATGAAAGAAGAAAAGCATTTGAAACTAAGGCAATAAGATATTATTCTATTAAGGAATCTTTTATTGGCATTTTATATAGTATCTACGTATTGGTAATAATAAGGTATGTGGTGATGGAAGTTTTGAACTTTTTTTTGCACGGAGGTATTATTTTAGTTTCTCTTTAGGAATATGGTTGTCATTTTGTTGCACATTATTCGATTCATGTCATCTATGTTACGTATGCTTTTACTTTTTTTTATGTCATTGCTATATCTTTAAATAGGCACCTCAACATTTTGTCCCATGGACATTTAGAAGATTAAAAAACACAGTTTCACATATGAGATTGTTCATGTTTTAAAAGACAATATGAAAGCTATATTTTTGTATCCTAATCCCAACATTCTAGCGTTGAATATTTAAGTACCATGCTATGCTTGAAAGACACATTTTGAAAGCACATATTATTGATCTTAGAAGATGCTCCTCTATCTTTATTACTAGGAAACACATAACTTCTATATTTTCCATCTATGCATAAAAGTGAACTAAGGTTGGTAGGACTTGCACCCACCCATACCTTCCACCCAATAGTGCAATGGGTTTTGAACCCTGACGGGAGTTCAACCCAACCCAAGACCTTAACACTAAGCCAACACTGCAATAAGATCAAGTTAAATTCCAAAGAATCCATTACATTAGATGCTTTTCAAAGAGAGGTTAGTGAGGCTCAACCACTTTAATTACTTATATCCCATTTGCTATAGTTACTGATATATTACAACTGCCAAGGGTTTATTTTCAAAATGAAAGAGTTTTTAATAGGACAAGCTAGGTATCATCTTTAAGATGCAACCCAAGAAGGGGAGAGACCCCATGCCAGAAAGAACCTTTACTAGAACAGTGCCATAGCCGGAGAGATGCAGCACAAAAACACAATTTTTTTTACTATTACCTGGGTTATGGCTGGAGTAAAAGCAGAGCTCCCCGGAATGGAGCAGACGAACTTGAGAAAGCCGAGCCTGAGGAAGAGCATCGACGGAGCGGAGTCCTCTAGAAGCCGATAAGATCATCAACGTGGCATCTTCAAAATTTTCTCCCAATTATTTTTTCCTTCCTAATATTTTCCCACTCAGGAATCTAAAGGCATCGAGGAATCGAATCTTGGTGTGAATCAATTATATAAGTGTAGATATATTATAAATGCAAAACATTTGCTAGATTTAAATGACTTTGATAAAGAACAGGTAAAAAGTGATATTGTTTCATATGTTTAAAGCAATTCTCACATTACATCAAATTCAAATTTAGAGCTAAATTTTGTGTTGATCTGATCAAGAGAGGACAATCATGAAGGCAAAAGAAATGAAGTTGAAAATAATGAAGATGACCTTGTCAATTGAGAGTACTGAATTCTATTACCTCTAAATGATCTTGAAATTAGATCCCAAATCTTTGTTGCTATGATGATGAGACATTTTAACTCAATCGTGAACTCGATGCTCAATTTTCTTGTTGTTTTCTTATTTATTTGTAGAAACTATCTAATTTCTTATTAATTTTCTCATTTTTTAACTTTTATCATTGCATCCCAGTAACAATCCAACATTTAGATTAGCTGCAAGATTTGTAGCCATACTTAAATTGTTATTTGTATGTTTGTATCTTATCTTCTTGGCAAAGTTTTGTCGATGGATTGCCCAAGGTGCCTGTTATTTCTTAACGAAGTTTTGTTGCTAAATTGTCACTATTTCACAAATAGTGTCTATAAAGTTTGCTATTATCTTGATCTAATTTTTACACAAGGTAGAACACAAAGATCGTCACTGTGTATTTGTAGTTTTGGCATTAATCATTACTTAATATTGATGTAAAGCTTGCCATAAACTATAATAGAATCTTGTTGTAAGAATAACATGGTAAATTAATATATATATTGAAATATATTGGTGCATGATTGAATCTAGTCGCCGTAGATTCAAAATATGTTCTTTTCTTCCCATGAGCTATTGGTCTCCGTGGACATATAAAAATCTATTTTATTCTATTCTATATTCTACTATAATACTAGTCTATTATGGCAGTCAACTACAAGCTTCCCAATTGGCTTCGACTACAATTGTCATTCACTCCAACTCAACGCACTCGTAATAATCTTTCATATATTATGTAATGCTCAATCTTTTTTTGCTAATGTGCTGCTCAGAAACGTACTTTTGAGATCACATATAAAGCTCATACAATCTGCAAAAAGAAATGTCAAATTTATTCGTCAACAAAATTGGGAAGGCTTTAAAGTTTAGATGGTACTGACCGAGAAATCTCTGCTCGTCTTATTGCTTGTTCGGCGATTTGGTTCAGCTCTATAAAGCGTGTGTATGGAAGCTGAGGAGTATGCTTAGCTTGCTGCGCCAATGCCCATTCTGCCTCTCTTGCTTCCTTTCCATAATCTCTTTGACATATAAAAGCAACCTAAATAGAATCGACGATCAAAGTTTCTTTCAATCTTTAATCTAAACTTCAAGCTTAGAGAATTTTTTCTAAGGATCCCACCTTTCTTTTTATCAATGTATCCCATGCCTTTCCACTCAGTATGTAACGAACAAGGAATTTGATCACATCTAAAGGTATATAGAACACCAAACTATATAACCAAATCACTCCTGCCCATCCCCAACCAATGCCTTTAAAATCTGCAAATCCCCAATCTGCATATACTGCAAGAAAAGTTGCAATCTGCGTGAAAGTTTTGGACCATGTGTTAGGCGTAAAGGATTTTGGCATGATGTGAATAGGTAAAACATTTTGCTTACCATTTGTGCCATAACAAATGCCATGAGTAAGAGCATTCCTGGCCTTTCAAAATAGGACCAACTACGAGACCTTGTAACAAATATGAGTGCTTGGCTGACAATACTGACTTGCAAGTAGACAGCAGCATTTAGTTCCTTATAGTTGCCTTGAATGGGCCGAACTCCAAAGTGATCCTACAAATACGATTGCTTATACTATTCAATGGTACTTAGAAAATTTATAAAAAAAAGTGTGTATTTACCGGGAAGAATGTGGTATCATTTGCTGCCCAAAAAAAAATCACCGTCATCAATGCAAGATAAGTACCCAAGACTACCCCAGTTGCAAAAATTTCTTTAAGTTTCCATCTATCAGGCAATGGAGAAGGCTTTACTCGGTCTTTGGAAATTGTCATTATGGTACCTGCATCAAAACGAGAAATGTTATTGTTGGTATGGATAAATCCTATGGTGTCAAGGCTTACCATCATTAAGAAGAGCTATTATAAGTACCATGAATGGGGAAAAGTCAAACTTCCAAATTAAGGTTAGCAGCATGAATCCTAACTGGATAAACCACAATCCCTTATTAATAACCCATAGATCTCATGCTTGACCAGCAACTCTAATCATAACGAGAATGAAATCTTGAACTTACTACAATTCGTATAGTGATTGAAATAGCATAAATCTGCATAAAAAAATTAGTGAAAATTGATTCAATAAAATAACATAAATTTGCTTAGAACATTCTGTGAAAATTAATGTGCAGTTAGCAAGATTGATGAAAAATGGAGGAACTTTCTATTACCGTATAGTTTTTCATTCTTTGAAAGATGGAACGACTGGTTAGGACAGCACTGATAATGACACTAAGCCCTGGCTCAGTAAGCACTATATCTGCTGCATTTTTCGCAGCATCAGTAGCATCTGCAACAGCAATGCCGATATCGGCCTTTTTGAGAGCCGGTGCATCATTCACTCCATCGCCAGTCATTCCACAAATATGCTTTTTGCTTTGCAGGCGCTTCACAATTTCATATTTATGTTCTTCACAAAAGAATTATTAGTCATTCATGCCTAATGATTTGAAACAATCTAATGCATGTATACATAAAGTAAAGTTGAAATTTAATATTGATTGGTTATCAGTAACTGGAGAGAACAGTAGAGAAGCTTACCAGGGAAGACACCTGCGAAACCATCAGCCTTCTCAATAAGTTCATCTATGGGTAAAGTTCCAACTATCTCCTCCTGACTTCTTGCAAACAGTGATGATGAAGGATACATATTTGTACCCATGCCTAGTCGACGACCCGTCTCTTTAGCAATAGCAATTTGATCACCTAGTTACATGATAGAAATTCATTGGGCTGTATGGATATACAACTCATGGATCACATGGACACTTACCTGTTATCATTTTGACATTCACCCCTAGAAATAAAGCTCGTCGGATGGTGTCAGCACTGTCATGGCGGGGTGGATCAAAAAGTGGAAGCAGGCCTACAAAGGTCCATGGACCACCTACTGAATTGGTTGATTCCTCGGGAACATACTAGAGAAGAGGTTAGTAACTTCTACAAAGAAGGTGACTTAGGACACTAGGAGAAACATGTTAATAACAGTTGGCCTTTTTAAGAGTTGTGCAGCCATATTAAACTCATTGCAGACATTTATAGTGTTACTTAATACATACAAATGCCTAATATTATTCATAGTTGTTTGAAAGTGGATTGCTAATGTAAGCAACAACTATTGCAAGAGCTACATGTTCCTGAAGTCTAGAAAGAAAATTCTAATAGCTATGAGCCATTATGTTGATACTAAATGTGTGTATGATGGGGGCATTATATTGAATTAATGTAATTGCTTGACAGACTACCCTATTATTCGTTGAATCAACCTTGACTTAATAAGCCCAGAAATAATTTTGTCCATTTTGGATACATGCAATAATGCATAATCATGGTATTTTTATTGATTTCCATGGCTTTGTGTCTAAATACCTGTGTAGCAATAGCTAATGATCTCAATCCTCGTTCTGCAAACTTATCAATAGACTCACGCACTTTTGCAGCAATTTGTTGTTTATTATGACACATGTCTAGAATCTACATTAAACAGTAATGAATAAGTTAGAATGAGCTATGTGTAACGACAGATATAAAGTTTACCTGTTCTGGAGCACCTTTACTAACGCGATGCCACTTTCCATCTTGATCAATATATGTAAGAGCTGTTCTCTTATCGACAGGATTGAAGGGAAGGAAATGCACTTCATTGATGTTTGCACGAGCCTAGAAAATACAAACTTTGCATCATAAAAAAGCTCAATGTTTTTCTAATCACTAATTGAACATGGATACGACCTCCTTTGGATCTGCTAGCATTCCGGTAATAGCAGCATCAATAGCATCTTGGTTTTCTATACGAGAAGCCCTTGCTGCAAGTAAGATGACCATATCTCTGTCAATGTTCCCAAATACCTGCAGGGATCATAAATGGTTAGATTGTAATCTTCGCATCGACTATGATTGTCACGTTACCTCTATCAATTTTTTGTCAACAGTCAGTTTATTTAGTGTTAATGTCCCAGTCTTATCACTGCAAAGGACGTCCATTCCTGCTAATTCTTCGATAGCAGTCATGCGTTTAGTGATTGCCCCCTGCATAATATAAGTAGTCTTACAACCAAGGAGAAACAAGACGTTGACAGATTATGAATTGTCAAACCTGTTGGGATAAACGGTGTGAACCAATTGCCATGGTCACTGACAAGACTGTTGGCATTGCAATAGGTATTCCACCAATGAGAAGCACGAGAAGATTATCAATTCCATCCCGATATTTTCGGTGTTGGATGCCATACATTACTACTATCTCAATAACCATTCCAATTGCAATGGAACAAATACAAAAATTTCCAATGGCCATTAAAACCTGCAAAATGTGGGAGTTATCTTGTGAAATTTAAAAGCATTTGGTAAGGGTACAACCTTTTGAAAATGACCAACTTGATTTGTACTTTCCACTAGATGAGCAGCTTTCCCAAAAAAAGTCTTAATACCAGTGGCAATGACAATAGCTTTAATGTCCCCCTGCTTACATATTGATCCTGAAAAAACTATATCCCCTGGATGCTTTGTTATTGGCAGTGATTCCCCTGTTAAAGTAGACTGTAAAAGTGTATACTACATATGAGACTTTATTACAGTCTATAACATGTTAAATTTTATAATGGAAAATGATAACCTGATCAATTTTTAAAGGGTCACCAGCCAACAGGCGAGCATCTGCTGGAATAATGTCCCCCAACTTAATGTTAATGATATCACCTGGGACAAGAATAGCAGCATCTTTTTCGGACCATACGCTATCCCTTAACACCTGTAGAGGTGTGTTTATAAGTGTCTTTATCTTGGAGAAAGATAAAAGATATATTTTAACCTTTGTTTTTGGTGCAAGATGAGCCATCAGAGCTGCAGCAGCATTTCCAGCGTTGTTTTCTTCTATGAAACTTATTGTAGAATTAATGATCAAAAGAATGACGATTCCAATGAAATCCTGCCAATCTGGAGGCTTGCCCTAAATACAAGAACAAGAAGAGCTTACGATAGTAACAAATAGCCTGCAAAAAGAGAATGATAACTTACATCTCCATTTGCCAAAGCAATAGCCATAACTGCAGCTGCCTCCATCACCCATGCCAACGGATTCCACATGAATCCAAGAAACTTAAGCAATTTGCTTTCCTGTAAAGACATTGCAGTAAAAAGGAAGCCACAAATTTAGATTACAAGGAGTTATGTTATTAATGTTATTTGTAGCAAAAACAAAATCAATAAACAAGCATGTTTTCTAACCAAATGAGGATCATGCATTTTGGCTGATATGGTGTTTGACTAATGAGCTTCACTATCTAGGATCAACTTTGCGTGGCATATTTCTAGATGTTTAATAGAGCTTGTCTTTGCGAAATGCTAGTCCTAAAGATAGAGTGAAGAATGAAAAGCATTAAATTAGTGATTGTGATTGGGCCAAATCATTTTCCTTCTTTTGCAAGTTAAAAGACTCCTTGAAATGGAGGAAGTAGCAATAGATGTGGGTAGTTACCGATTTTTCTTCTAGCTTATTGGGCCCAAAAACCTTCAAACGGTCCTCTGCGTCCTTGTTAGACAAACCAAATTCACTGCATTTTAGTTGCCAGAATACTTGCTCCAACGGAACTCGTTCCTGCAATACATCCATAAACGTTGAATAAATATGCTTCTCAAATCAAATGTTCTAAAAGTTAAACATAGAAATGAAACAAGTCGACTCTCTTAGAAAAGAGCCAATATGATTGAACAATAATTTTAGAATACCAAATCGACTGGTTCGCTCGTAAGTTGAGCCATTTTAGCGCATCAAGTTTTTTGTGTTTGATTTGGACGACCAACAACAGAGATTGGTTGGAGTAACAATGCATGGAGTGCCTAAAAAGGCCTGCCATTTTTTCTTTTTGTTAAGTTTTCCTTTTTTTTGTTGACATTTTTGTTTTAATTACATTCTTTTGTCTCGGCACTTTATTCAATAATACATGTATAAGATAACACTATATATATGGTTTTGATTGTTTTAATAAACTCCATTTTGTATTATTATGCTTGGATATAAGGAGCTAGGAGAAAAAACAAGAATTAGATCAACGTCCTAATAATCTAATTGTCTGGAAAAGGAAAGCGTGGAAGAAGAAAAGCATTTGAAAAAGCTAAGACAATAGGGTATTATTCTATTAAGGAAAGCTTTGGTTGGCATATTATATAGTATCTATATATTTGTAACACTAAGGAATGTTGTGATGGATTTTTGAATTAGTTTCTGCACAATGGTATTATTTCAGTTTCGCTTTAAGAATATATATGCCATTCTGTTGCACACTATTTAATTCCTGTTTTGTGCATTACGCTATACTTTTGCTTTTCTTTATGTCATTGTTATATCTTTAAATATGCACCTTAACTTTTTGTCCCAAGTATGCCGTGTGGACATTTAGAAGGTTAAAAAATGCATTCTTACACATGAAAGTGTTCGTGTTTTAGAAGGCAATATAAAAGTATCTTTTTGTGTCAAGATCCCAAACATTTGGCTTTGAATATTAAAGTACCATGCTATGCTTGAAAGACACATTTTGAACGCATGAATTAATGTTTACATTATAGAAGATGCTCCTTTATTTTTATCATTTGTGAATACATGTTAATTCATTTTCCATCTATATTGCATAATGATTTCTATAATAAATTATTAAACGCCAAACAGTTTTAAATGCATCAATCAAACTAAATGTTTTCCAAAGAATGAAATTGTGAGAGGTGATGCAAGTTTATGATCTTTGATTACTGATATTGCAACTGTAATTATTAATATTGCAACAACCAAATGTTCATTTTCAAACATGAAATTACTTTAGGTCTAAATGAGCTGTTTTTTTTTTATCGTAGCATAGAGCCTTGGATAGATTTGCAAATGCTTTTTACAAAATTTTGGTTGGAAAAAAAACCAGAAATGTATGCCCGATGATGCCAGGCATTAGCCATTGAAGTAGGAAATAGGTAAATGTAATGGATTTTGTCAGCAGAGTTGTTCTTGTCATGCACGTTTGAATGTTTCAAGCTTGTAATAAAAAGGTGCCCAACAATCTCGGACATTATCCAAAATGACAGATGTTGATGCACTTGAGATTTTATGTGGTTCACTGTTTTTTATTGCACTTAATGATTTACGTATTCTATAAGCTTAATCAACTTAAGACAAATACATATTTTTAGTTTGCATCCATAAGTTAATATAATGCTGGCTTGGTATTAACCATGCTTTTCTTCCTGATAAAGTAGAAACTAATAACTCAACCTGTCTCTATGTTTGAAAGCTCCTATGCATAGCCATACCATCCATCTTTTGTCCATTGTCCATGTTTAACCACATCTATTTTGTTATAACAAACATAAGCAAATGACCTTCCAATCCATAGTGAAGGTCTCATGACCTTTACTTTAATTTCTTAAGCCCATTATTTGAGGTGCTCTACCTGACCAATTAAAGCTGCTATAGCTATAATAAGAAATAGCCAACATAATTAATTAAGAATCAAGCATACCTCATCCAACATTATAGACCAAAAATAATTCCTGCATTTTTAAAGTGTATACACCAAGAGCATGTTTTTGTCAATATTGCCCTTAAAGCCTGTTTGCTTCCATCTTCTATAGCTTCTCGAAAAGTTTGAACCAAAAACTATCTGTTGCAAGTGTATAAACTTCTTCATGCGAGGGATGTGAGAAGTTTAGTCATAATTGTAGTGGCACCATGAAAATGTAGCATATCACAAACCCATCGTAGTAGGACCATCAAGAATTCAAAGAATGACCTTATTTTAGTTTATATATTCTTTAACATGCTTTAATACCGAACCTCCTTGTGTTGACAACTGTCTATGCAGTCCTTGAAGCTAATGCTTCTTGCACTACATTGACTAATATTTTATTTTTATCAATTGCGTATGCAATATAGTATTTGAAGCATAGAATATCAGATCAATGTCCAGTATATAAGCGTGAATCTGAGACCATTGAGCATGTGTGCGTTCACCTCAGACAGGTATGGGATTGGTTGTTCTCCCTTTTTCAAGTTTCACTAACAAGTCAACAAGTGCCCTTGACACTTTACCCAAGTCCTTGGACGAAGTTACGAAGTTAAGCTTTTCATTTTGCAACAGGATGATTGCTTTGGACTATCTGGAAAAGACAAAGTTTAGTGATCTTCAAAGGTTTGGATATGGCGATAACCATGTTTTCCAAGAAGATCAAGGTCACATTGCTAAGTCATACTATTGTTCGTCACTTGCCCCTCATAAGAGGCGATTGATCTTTGCGGAGTATTTGGATGTGCGCTCTTATGCTTAGACAGGTTGCTTCACTTGGTGGGTCTCTGCCTATCCGCTGATATTTTGTTTCTGTCTATGCACTTATACGTGTATTTGACTATTTGATTAAAATAAGGTCTGACATAATATTTGAAGCTAATGCTTCTTTCAATATATGCATAAGTTTCTGAATACAAATCTACATAGCTTCATGTGCTAGTATCACTAAGGAAAAATCTACTTTGAGAGGATGAATAACCCTCAAGTGTTAGAAGCCAAAAAATGAAAAACGTTTACATGGAGAATGTTTGTTAGAAAAGAGGGCATACCTGCTTGTTAGATGTTGCATTTTTTGAACATGAGGTTCTGGATACTTAAGTCGGGTGGCCTTGAAATTTTTTGTTCATCTAAGCTTGTGTATCTCAACATTTCTTTGCTCCTACATCAAATAGACAATAGGAATAATATATGAAAATGGATGTATAATATACATGTAAGAAAGTTCTTCTACCTTAGAAGACACTTATCTATGCAAGGAATCTAATATTCATACTTGGTTGGGGAAATTTTTGAACTAAAGGAAAATTTCCTGTATTTCGTAAACAAACCTGTTAATTGCTAATTCCTACCTAAAACTTCCTGTAACTTTGAATCCAACAAGCTAATTTCCTGCAAATTAAAACTTTGCCTACAAAATACAAAACCAACAAGCAAAATTTAGAATTTAAAATTTGATTCACAGTTCAAAATAAAAATTAAATGTAACATTAATAAAGCATTGAAGAAATTACAAAAACCTGTTTCTTTCTCCTTGAAAGAGAATAGTTGCAACAAGTTATTGGGCAAGTGGAAAGTTATGGTGTTGCAGGAGCATATAGAGGGATGAATGGATATGATACCAGCAGCTATAATGCCTGCAAAACCAAGCAAAACATAACATTCAATTAATTGTCCTAAAAGTACAAAAGATGAAGATCAAGTGCATTCCAATAAAGCAACAACATGCATCCACAAAATCTTTAAATCCATTCAAGAAAATGACAACAGAACAAACTACGCAGCCATAAAATTTTAAATCATACACATCCACAAAGAAACTATTCTACTTCCTCCCCATTATTTTTGGATGAGGGTATAGGATAGAATACAGATGAACTTTAAAGAAAAAAAGAGTGAAAGAAAAAGCAAAAATATTCCTGCTCCAGCTTTTCGGGCATTCAACTTGTAAAGCAATGGCTTCAAGCAAAGATATAGGTATCATTCCATCCATAATATCAAACCTAATCCGAAGACTCAAGGCATCTGCAAACATCACAGTGTTGCAAACCAGCTCAAAATTGAGTCACCACCAGCCTGATATCCCAGTGCTATTCAGCTTCAGAAAGCACAATCTAGATATATAAAGTACAAGCATTACATACAAGAACATGAGTTGCTCATCTTGTCCTATTACAACTTGAAATTTTCCTGCGCAAATATATGCTCATGTCAAACCTGCAGCAAACAAAGATACAATATAAAATGTAGCAGAAGCAGAGCATATAAATCGGGGCTAACCTTTAGAAGCAGAGCACATTTTCAAAAGCAAGGAGGGCAGTGACAGACCACATTGCATTCACATTCTGGCCTTCTTCTTGGTCATAGAAAGGAAATATGAAATGAGAGACATACACTGACTGTTTATTTGCCAAAATGCATCACAACATCATTTAGTAAGAGCAACATCAAGCACCAGTATATGAAACTTGTGCTAGATGGTGCTGGCATGCTGCTTCCACTAAATGATAGAGTGATGCCTTCTAAACAACACATTTACGCATATCCTTCAACAATCGTTCCTTCCTCTTTCTGCTACACTGAAAAATAGAGGCAGGCACAAGCAAAATAGAGGCAGGCAAAAAAAAAAAAAACCAAAACAAGGTGCTGCGCACGGAGGGTTGCCCTCCATGGCCGGAGGGTGAAGTGGCTTAAATCATAGTTCAAAGTCATGCGAGTATGTAACTTTCATTGTTTGATAGAAAAAATATACTCCCTGAGCAGAGTTTTAGTTTGGCTCTTAGGAAAAATTCAGCTCTTATCTAGTTGGCTTAGAAATAGAAGCATATGTAGCTAAGTTCAAAGTCAAGGAACGTATGAACATCGCATCCTCTATGAGCTATGCTGGCTACAAAAGACTTAATTGTTGATGGCAAGGTTCCAGCAAGAAAAATTACAGGCTTTATCTGTTGAGCAACATTTAGACATTGTGTGTTATGAGCTGTGTAAATTCCTGGGTATCTGTTTACCCTACTGCAATAAAAAAATGGAATTAGATATGTTTGTTATGATCAAACAAACAAAAAACATGAAAACATAGGGCCACCGGAGGGCAACCCCTCGTGCGCATGGAGGGTTGCTCTCTGGTGGCCCGAGAGTGTGTTGTCATGTTTCTTGTTGCCGTTTCGTTTTCATGGTTTTTGTTGGGTCATTCGATGTGTGGGAGGTTATTAATCACATCTGGAATTACTAGATAAAACAAGCAAAGACACAAGCAAAAGAAAATAGAACCTTGGATTTTGGAAGTTTTTTCATCACGACAATGTGGCACTCAGCTTGTAACAAGCATCTTCCTGCATTCAACCTAAAATTTCAAATAAAGGCTGAAAGATTTGAGTCGAAACTAGTGCTCTGCAACTCCCATGACTTCAATAGTCTGGTCATTTCTAGAGGTAGATCTGAACTGATACGATTCAATAGAAACCACAGGACTAAAACAACAAAGAAAGGAGTAAGTATTCAACTCCAATCCCAATCCTTAGGAATCGTGCATCCACCCAACCGGGTTCAAACAGAGCAAGGACTCTTTATCTTGCTTTCAATAAGAATTTACAAATCTTAAGTTAGTTTTGAGCAAAGGCTTCAGTAAGGCTGAGGGCTTTTAGAAGAATTGTAACGAATGCCAAGATTAAGGTATCTTCACCTATTTATACAACAATAAAAACCCTTTACTAAATAAACATTTTGGCCATGGATTTATCTGGAAGAAAGGCAAAGATGATTAAAAGGCAGATTTGGTCTGTTTATACCAGACTCGATTCTTTTCAATTGTGGATCAGATGATCCGGTGCAGTTCCGGGATAATCTCCGAAACACTGCTGCTTGGAGATTCACCTTATTTGCGATTGCTAAGCTTGCATTATTTACGAGTACATTAACCTGCCAATGACTGTTTAAACTTCATATTTTGCTACTCCAAAAGAAATAATGAACGCTCGAGTGATATACAGGTTTTTAAAGCCTTCCATTAATATATGGTGAATTTCAAGTGAAAATATCTTGTACTACATTGTCCATGCCAAGAACCCCATATTTTGTAGTCTGCAACCAAAAGGGTAACAATCAGAATCTTCCATCACATTTGCATAAATTGATGATGATTATGAAGCATTTAACATAGAGAGAAAGAGGATCTGCATTGGGACAGAATGAAGTGAAATGAAATGTTTATTATATGCCATGGAGATCAGTCAGCTCTATAAGGACAATTATATATATATCTGTGAAAAACATTCTCTCACTCTCTAACACTTTCACTCTCTTCTACCATGTGCACTGGCCTATTACTATGGTCCTATAATATAGCTGCCATACCTTGGATCTCATAGTATGCCCAGACCTGTAACATCAGAATGCTCTTATGAAATAATTATAGCCAAATTGCATAACTTGCAGGTCCTCAACCATTCCACCCTATGTCTTGATATTCAGCCTTGGTAGTTGATGTGGGAATATCTTAAACTGGCTCTTATTCGCTAGCCCTTAGTTGATGAGAGAATATTCTAAATTGTCCAAGAGCCGCCAAGATTCTCACTGCGTGCCAAGGCAACAGATCTAGTTGTACCCAAAAGTGGTCGCAAAATTGCAATATGTTGGGAAGTTCTTTTGACGCTTTGCCGTGCGTAACTATATGGGACTTCTTTATATCATGTCTAATAAGTTAGTTAATACTTCTTGAAGAGTAATGGCGGGTTTTATATATGATTAGAGCCGATAGTACAAGAACCTTACTTTCTAGATAGTAGACCATCCAATATGACATCTTTGCTTGCTTAGGATCTCCACGACCGCAAAGCTAAAAACATGAGTTCCCTTATGAATTCTACTTTGGACTTGTATGATAGATCCTATGAGTGAATCCAAAGCTTACATGTGATTGCTTGAACTCAATCGTGCAAAAAAAATAAAATATCAACGGCAACCTCGAAAATTAGTAATGTAAGTCAAAGAATTGCTCGATACATTGGATTGAAAAATGCAGGACTCGAGCTTAAAAATTGCCATTAGCATATTATAAAAATCCGTGTGTTTGTGATATTTCTAACCAATTTGTTTGATTTTAAGCCTGGTGTTGTCTCACAAAAGTGATGCACGATGTTAAGACTTAAACTTAATGTGTTTGGAGATATTGGACATATATGAGAAGTGAGATAACACAGAGGTACTAGGTGGCGTGCACACGTCATCAAAGCCTTACAATCTTTTCAATACACTTTTTGAATGAATTTCTATTAGAAAGTAAAATAAGGATCGAAGATGAACCTACTAATTGTAGTACATCATTAGTCTGCAGATTGAACAATTAATGAGGACAAGTCATGGATGAGTCACCATGGCAATGAAGATCTACCGTAAAGGAACTAGGAAAAAATGGGAAAGCTTATAAGATGCCAAAATCAATATTTCACGTGAAACTAGAGAACACAACAAGTAGCATCATCTTCCGCGATGATGCTCGTGCCTCAAAACCCTAAGTTGAATTTAATGTGCACATACCTGCCATGAAGGGAATTCATCCACCATGCGTCCCTTCGGGCAACCCAAAAACACAAGAAGAAGACCAACTTATACCAGTGCGGGTGGTTCGCATGTGGAAGCAGTTTCTGCAGTGAAATACGCATTTCCAAACCCCTATCCCATAATGCCTGCAAGTCAATTTGAACCCAAGTTCATGTTGTATACATGTACTAATGCAATTAAAAATGTCAATAACTGCACTTATATTGAACATCAATTGGAATAAAGTGCATCCTTTGCCATTATAGCAAAGAAATCACGTATCATGGGCCACCTATATGACCTAGTGCTAGAGTACGCTCATAAAACCAAATGATTATGAAGTATTTACGACTGACAAGACTTCAAAGTCGGTAGTCGTCTATCTGTAATGCTAGCCTTATAAAACCTCTGCTGCAATTTCTAAATGGCATTGATGCGTGACCATTATTAAACTCAGCAATTCCACCACTAAATAGTTCTAGTTTCTGTAAAAGTTTTTGGTTGAGACATACATTTCTACAGATTTTTCTCTGGTAGGTATTGGTCATGCATGGTAAGAGTTATGATAAAGATAACGCATTGGCTAGTACTTATTCTTCTTGTTTGCGTAATTCGCACTTGCATCTCATCACTCTTCTGCTCCTCGCCTGCATCACACATATATAGCTACAAACAGATGTTTTAGTTAAAACGTGGCTTACTGTGCCAGTAAAAACAAATGCATATATTCTAACAAATGATGAAATGTCCAATGCTCACTTATTACATTGCCATCACTGCCACTGCACATGATGCATCATCAGTGGTATCATTTTTTTCGCAAGCGGAGCCATCATCATCTCCAAAGGCCTCGAATCTGCTGCTTTTCTTAGCGGCATATTTTGACTTTTAAAGTACAATATCTTGCCACATGTGCAGTCACCCAGTCAACCATACTCCCCCCTGTAATCATAATGATATATCAAACTCACATATGGTGGCCATTTCATACTTTTTCAATAGTTAGACCATGGCTTGCCACACGTCAACCCAAAGAAACAAGCACACTAGAACACAAACAGGATACACTTTTGTTGATTTCAGGGCTTATAAATTGCCGCAGAAGCAAATAACAGTTACTAGGGGCAGGAAAGTAAAACTAGACTAAGGAAATTGAGCAAATCAAAACCATGCCAATGCAAGGTCTTCCTCAAAATGAAAGGTATGAGCGTCAAAGTAGCCCGAAAATTACTGCAATTCTGATTTCATAAGCTCAAAGGTTTATGCTATGCAATTATTCCCGTACTTACATCCAATAACTAGAGTTTTGGTTTATAAACTTGGACTATAGGCATCAGAGCTGCTTTGTATATTTGCAAACAGCAACTTAAAAGCACACAATTTCATGAACAAGGAAGGCATTCCAAATGTGCTAACTGTGTTGTCAATCCCAGAGGGTCTGCCATGGATAATCTTCTCTCCCTCAAAAGCCCATTTGTTTATCAAGTCCAATCCCTCTTCATTCACCTTGCTCCAATCATGGGGATTGACTACAGACTGCTGAAAATGCAATTGAGATGCACTGGCCAACATCACTCCAGATAAGTTTTTTCGCTAGCTCACTTATGATATATCTTTTGGCTAGCTCGTTATCCTTCTATATATATGATTATTAGGAAATTGAATTAGTTTCATCTACGTTCTGCCAAGCCCGCCGCCCTTTCGGGAACAGAGAAACGGTGATGAGATCATTGAAAGCCCAGTGATGGTGATAATTCGAAGCCCTTTGCCCTAATCCTCATATACATATAAAATATGTATTACAAAGTTTTTCTTTATACGAGATGCGAGGTCCTCTCCAATGATCCCAAAGAAAAAAAGGAAAAAGCTCTCCCATAATAGACATAGATTTAGACACGCATATGCTTGATGTTATTTAGACTATCTTTTAGACAAAATGACTTTCTTAATACGTTATCCAGAACATAAAGCCGCATGCATGAAATACTCATGGCATAGATAAGATGGCATAAGTGGGCTTGATTATCTATGTAGATAGATATTATCTGATACTACCTCGTGAGATTGTTAAGGAAATTGTCATGCATACATTTTATAATCCACTCAACCTTTCCAGTTTGGAAAATCATGAACTACATCTGAAACAATAATGGCAAAGATAAGATACATTCAAATTATGGACTTGATTAGCATGTTAGGCTTTTGGGAAATCTTCTAGCTGACTGCTGTGGACAAAGCATGAGAAAGTTGTCCTGCAAAAGGATAAGTTTAACTTAATCCATGTACCCAGAAAGAAACATAACATTAACAAGCCTAATTACCTCATCCCACTTGCATCTACCAATGTTGCGTGCACAAGGATAGTGAAATGTCGGTACAGCGTTTTACACAGCATCCTAATGCAGCACCTTTCATACCACAAACATCACATTTTAGTCTTCTACTTCTGGAAACACCATCTGCTAGATTCTGGATGTTATCCCCCACAAAGAAGATATTTGGTGCCCTGCATGTAGTAGACAATTCATCACATATTTTATTTTGGCTAATGGGCAACCTTAAGCTTTCAAAAATTGCATACCATTCTGCACATAGCTCATGGATGAAGATAGGACCAGTTATCATCCTTCTGGCAGATAATGCCACATTGTACTCCACCATAGGGCCTGTCAACTATATGCAAATGTAAATTTAAATTACACGCAGAGTACATATACATGTTACTAGCATAAATAGATGTGAAGTACCTCAGTATCACCAGATGTCTTGCAAAATACGCACATGGCATTTGCATCAGAAAGGATAACTTGTTTATCCTCTCTAGTATTATCTGAAATGGAATGACTTTCTTCTTTATCTGTATCCTGAACAATGGCAATGGATGGAGCAGGCTGAGCATGATTTAGACCACAAGTAACTATAACTGCATCTTTGCATTGCAGTTTCCCTTCTTGAACATCAGCATTGTGCTCAGAATTCTCAATTTCTTTGTGAAAATCAGCACCGTCAACCCCTTGCAAGTTCTCATCCAGTTCTGGAAATGTAGCAATGTCATGTGATGGTCCAATGGCATGGCCTTGGCCATTCTTGCCAGTGTTTTCAAAGACTGGTGCTTCATATGAGCAGCTCTTTTTCTCTTTGGTATGCAAGAAAAATTAATAGCTTGACAACTTTGAATCCCAAGCTGCTCAGTGATATTCCAGTGTGCACGTGCTTTTGAGCTTGGTCCCAGAGAAGTGCTTTCAACCTGCATGAAATAGTGCAGAAGGTTAGAATCATATAATTTTGAAAATGTGTACTTTGGTCTGTGTAAATTTACAAAGGTTCCCTTACACAGATCGATTTAGCTAATCTACCTTTCTTCTTTGCATATCGCAAAAATAAATGTCAGTACCTTCGGGCTCAGTTGAGATGGTACAGATCTCTAGAATTGCACCTTCGGTACGCCCTTCAACAGAATCTTGCAGTGAGCTTGTGTTATTCTTCCTCCCTTTCAACCTTGGGGTAGCAGATCCATTCTCCATGTAGTGCCTTCCTTTCTGAGACGGCAAGGCTTTCCTTGTTTTTTGCAAATGTTTCACTAGGCTATCATCTTTAGCCTCAGCTTTCCACCAATCTTCTGATTGTTTGGCAAGCTCCTCTTTGCAACCTAAGGTCTTTGATGCAATACTTTCTGATGAATTTAGTTGGCCCTCATCATTTTCATATTTCATTTTCTTCTGAACGTAACCAAAATAAGGAGCTTGTATGATATATAACTAGTCAATATTGTGACTAACCTATATTATTAGCATCAGTGGAACATGCATATGGTACATATCAACCAGATATGTCAAACTAATTAATGGTGAACTCACCCTATAATAGACAAGTAGAGGAACAGAAGTGCCACCACTCCTAATGCCATTCCAGTCTGGGCATTCCCTGGTAGTTGTTCTTTGACGAGATCACTCAGTGCCACTAATAAAGCCTCTGAGCAACTCCTCACAAATTTGGGATCTGTTTCAATCAACCCCGTACCAAACGCTGACTTTATGGATGATAATGACCAACTCAGTGTGTATCCTGGAAGTTCTAAGCATATTGCACCTGCATAAGCAGCCCAAATCAATTCAAAATACCAAGGCTGCAGATGCTGCATTTAAAAATCATATTGTACTCTTCCAGATCTAATGCATTGCATCTGTAAAGGCTACTCACCGTCAGAATCATTTTGTAGCACACGGACACGAGCAAACGTAAATAGCCCAAGCGCTGCTGCCACAGCTGTTGACCCATAAACTACAGCATGTTCTCCGAACAGTATTACTTTACCAGGAGCCCTGGCGGTTATGTCAACCAGATGGGTTTGTTCCATAACCACTATCTATATACATTAACAATCGACATCAAGAGACATTTCACAAAAACATGGGGATCCGAAACCAAATAGCCGCTGTTCTGTAAGTCAGTACCTTCCTACCTTTGAAATACAAATGCAGCCTTTTTGGGTTGGTCCACTGCCAAGACCTCCTCTGGAACTTCATCTTCAAGCCTGTGGCACACGCAGAAATAAGGAATGCAAGATTGGAGCTTCGTCTGTCTTCCCAGTTAGTTAGCCGGTTCAAGCATCCCTGACCCACAACGTTGGTGACCGAGAATTTACAGGGAAGAATAGGTTTGTAGCAGTCACCAGCATATCCTAGGGATATTCTAGTATATACCTAGGATATGCCAAAAACCCACATAAACAAGGGTTTGCCCCCCTAGGGGCAACCCAAAAAAGAGATGAAATTGGGTCTCATGGGAATTTCGGGAAAAAAAATTCATTATTGCTAAATTTCCGCCTCTTGAACTTAGACACGTACGTTTTCCTATAAAGTGGTATTTTTGGTCGGGAGCAGATCTGGTTAACCTTTTGTTAACAAGAGTTTTCTCAATTTTGCACGATGGTTTGCTATTGTTCCGAATAATAAGGATACAAAAACTTACTATCTTCTATTGTAGTTTCTTTCGAGCATAGAAACTTGGAACACATTATCTCCTCCAATGCGCATAGTGGCATTCACAATACTTGTTATCTCCTCCAACTCCAAATCACCTGGGTCGTAATTAAATCCAATAGACCATCTAAATCTGCACAAGGACAACCCACAGAAAAGGAGAAAAATACATCTCCAAAATAGAAGTAGATATGATTCTAAATATTCCATGCATAATAGACCTACCTGAGTCAGTGCAATGGCATTAAGAAGAAGAAAAAATCCGAGGCAGCACAAATAAAATAAAGGCGTCTAGAAAAAACATCACACTATTATGTTAAAGCCAAGTTTCTCACAAAGTAGCTAGGATCTGTTGGAGCATGGACATAAACGTTTTGAGCATTGAAAACAGATATACAGGTCCCCAAAGAGCTCTTTTGCAGGTAACTAAAATCCTTACAGCAAGACTAAAGCAGTATTTCTAGTTAGATGGCAAACTATAAACAAAAGACCTTCCCGTTCCCATTCCTGCAGGCATTCTTAAAGAGTAGAACTTAAACTTTGAGTTTTGTTAGTGGCTGAGTACTTGCATTTTTCTATCTCTGGACTTAAATACCATAAATCATGCACCCTACTACACGAAAGCAGATGAACATAATTTCTATGTCAATAAGGAATATTGTTATCTGCATACTCCAAATGCGTCAATAGAGTCTAATGAATGCAAAGCAATTGAAAAACCATATCTCGAAACCACAACAAGAATGACGTCTTGAGATCCAGTTTGAGTTACCTATGTCTAATCAGCAGAAAACCACAAAAGCGTTGATCCTAACAGAAACTGTAAAAGAACTTAGGCCTTATAGTTTTGTACACAAAATGCATCAAAATCCATTCAATCACGATTTTACCATTTCTAATACTTACAAAAGCACACGACCCAGTTCAAGCTTCATTGCCAAAAATTGTGAGCGCCAAATAGAAGAGCAAGGAGGAACATATCCATGGGCGGCAGCATTCAATGACCTCGGCCAGTTTAAAAACTTATAATCAATGCTGGCAATCATGACAATGATAATGATAATGATACTATTTTTAACCAAACAATAGTTCCTTTTTAGCACATCATGGAGTTCTTTTTCTCCATAAATATTATACTCTTGATAGGTCTTCAAGTTCCCAATGTGTAAAGAATATGAAATGCTCCCAATGGAACTCTATATACTACAATGTATTGTATTGTATTGTTCATCTCAACGTGACATTGTAGTTTTTTTTATGTTAAATAAATATTAAGTCACATCATTAATATGAATCATATGAATCGTTTTTCTAATATACTATATTCCATATAAGGATGAATTCTTTTCTTGTTTCATTCGCGCTTTATCATTGTGAGTGCAATGGGTGGTTTTGGGTATTACTGCCTTATAACTTTCTTGCTAAAAAGAAAGGTGATGCAGATGCTCTTGTGGTTGAGGCATATAATAAAGGACTAAAGATGCATATCACAAGGGGATCCTATCACGTACATCAAATACCAAGAACATCAGCATTGCCTAAGAGTATCCTTCTTATACCAAAAACACCATCAGTGCCTAAGATTATCCAAATCTATAGCCCAACAAATCTACATCATCAAGATTCTTTTATACCATCTAGTTTTTTTTTTTTTTTTTTTTTTTGAGGGTAAGAAGTTTTTATTGATATATAAATGGTACATAAGCCCTTATTCACCCATTTAGTGAAGAGCACAGAAAATACACAACCAGTTAATGTAGTAGTTTATTGGAGCTCTCTCAACCTCTTCCTTGCTCATTAGTACTATGGGGGCCACCACTTTTCCTGAAAGTACTATAGCAATGGCCACAGCCTCTTCCCAACAACCAAGTACTATGGAAGATAATTCCTCAATTTCCTACAATCAGCTACTTATGTAACCACCATCATCCCCCACTAACCTAAAAAAAAACCGGCCCTAAGCTATTGCACTGTAAGTCCAAACTCTATGAAACAATTCCAATCACCACTGGCAGCAGAACAGCCTTGGCAAGCCATCAATTCTGACTCATGATCCTGATGAAGCTTCACCCCGGAAATAGCAGCTTCAAGTGACAGCCAGGTACTATGGGAGCCTTTGCTCTACCTCTTCTCTAACCATCACCTCGTGCAAAACTGCCCTAGGATCGAAGTGCCAAAACTAACTCATATATATCTAGCCCTCGTGGTCTTGTCACCCCTAGAGCCATAAGCGCATATATCAGGGGCCTCCCGTCCCTTAATACTACATGTAGCCATTTTGGAGACAATGGATTATAGAAATCTCACATCGAGCTTCTCCTGGCTGGGACATGAGAGCACAGGCCTATCTGAACACCCTTCTAAAGCAATAGTTACTTCAGCATAGTCTTGAAAAGAAGCAAAACTTTAATGATCTAACTCAAACTTAGAGTGTCAATGCCAAATTCATCACTGCATCCACACCTGGATAGAACTTACCATCATCTAAAACATGATTTACAATATGAAGTTCCCCACCGAAATATTTTCTTGTAAATCCTGCGCAAAATGATACTTGCACAAAGGTTCATCCACATAGAATAGATAAGCTTCAAATGCCGGCTTAATAAATTCAAAGCCCATCAGATCCTATGCTGATTTGCTTTTGCAAGAGTAGGAAAAGCACCAGCCAAATGAAAATGCAAAGACAAACTTAATACTAAAACTGCCAAGCTGTAAGAAAATCTTAAAGTATGCCACCAAACAAGAACCATACAGGAGGAACCCCACATAAACATAGGGCTTCAAAACAACTTAACAAAAACTGCTCTAGCAATACCTAAGCCTCTGAATGCTTTCACCCATATCGATATCAAAGTCACTACCATTTACCAGCTATAAGCATCACAACTGAACCAACCAGGACCCTGCAATGAGTGCAGGCCCATACCGCAGTGGTGCAGGTAGATTCTAATATGATATCACAGCTAATGACAGAGCCTTCTGAACCAAAGCCTGAGACTGAAAGATGAGAGCAGCATTTACCAAGCAGGTGCATAAAACCTTTATGGATACCGGATAGGGTCTGCAGAATGCCATGGCAATCACCATAACATAAGCTCCACACATCCATCCTGAAGACCTGGCTATATGCACTACGACAGACATCATCCAATATTACGTCCACAAAAATGCTGGTCCCTTCATCAACAAGAAATCTGATCTACACTATGGCTTAAATAAACCAAGAACAGAGATAAAAGCGAAGATATCGGCCTTATCTTTCCACATCCAAATCTGTTCTAAGACATAAATGAAACCACACAGATTACCAGCAACAAGAGAGCATAATCATCATGGTTGCAAGGATGCGCTGCACCTCCAGCCTCGCCTTAGAATCGAAGAAAAAACCTCTGCTCAAAAGCCGCCGCCCTACTGCGCCCTAACATTCATGGACACCACTTTCCTCCATCCACACATGATTATTCCCCTTCCCAACGTGAAGCCAGCCCATCACCAGGCTATCTATTATCACCACAATATACTTCAAGTAGTCCTTTGGTGTCACCACCTCCATCATTCGAGGCACAAACTATCAATGCACCTATTTCATCACCTGAATCCAATCCAATTTTGTCTCCAGAAGGTGCGTCCAATCTAGCTCCAGTTGTTGACCAACCAACTAGAAAAATCACAAATAATTCACCATCAAAAGGAAGTGGAGGTGTAGGGAATGGAGGAAGACGGGGAGGAAATAATGGAAGTGGAGGTGTAGACAATGGAGGAAGAGGGGGAGGAAATAGTGGAGGAAGTGGAAGGGCAAACAATGGAGAAAGTGGAAGCATACTAAGTGTAGGGCCACGAGGGCATCACCTTGGAGGTCATCCTGGACCAAACAAACCTCTTCCTGAAGGTCTTCCTAAACACCTAAGAGCCAGAGGAAGCTCAGGAGGTCCAGGCGGTAGAGGTGGAACCGGTGGCTTAGGTTAAAGAGGTGGAATTGGAGGGCTAGGAGGAGGATGAGGTATTAGAGGAGGTCCTCGAGGATCAGGTGACCCTGGTGGAAATGGAGGTTCTGGGGTCCAGGTGGTGATGGAGGTCTAGGCAGTCTTTTGGGGGGATAAATGAATATTTCTAGTAATCTGAATTTGTTTTTTCTACTTTCCAAAAATAAGTCATATAATAATCCTTTGCATTTTACCTTGCATCATAAAATGCGAGAGTCGTCTAGTTTTTAATCCAAAAACAAGCCATATAATAATTCCTGCGTAGTACAAAAGAGAGAGAGAGAGAGATGAATTCAAAAACCTAGCCATTAAGCTACAACCACCATAATAGTTTAATTTTCCCGTTTAGTTTAGAATAAATATCTTGCAAATTCAAAACGAACGAAGTTTTTACAACTTCCCGCGTTGAAGAGGATCGGAAATGCCGATACACAAGCGTAAGTCATCTACAATCACAGATGTTGAAGACCTGTGTTCCACACATTCTATATTCGGAGGTGAAGAAGTTCATGTGATACAGGAGAGTTTGCTAGATTGGTACGATAGAAATCATAGAGTGCTGCCATGGCGCCACAACAACTTCTCAAAGCTCGATTCTCTGAATTCTCTGGAATGTCAAAACATGCCGGTGCATGAGAATGTAGAGTACCCAGCAACAGATCGGCAGTCGAGAGCATATGGCATATGGGTGTCTGAGGTTATGCTCCAGCAAACAAGGGTTGCAACGGTGATCGAATATTACAAACGCTGGATGGAAAAGTGGCCTACCTTGCCTGACCTTTCTAAGGCCACCATTGATGTAAGCTTTTTTACCGCATATGCTCTCTTTTACTGTACATTTAAAACATTTTCAAACTTTCATAACCCCTTTCCTGTTCACACAGGAGGTGAATGCCATGTGGGCTGGTTTAGGATATTATAGACGTGCACGATTTCTACTTGAGGTGAGAAGACGATTTAATTCTCTATGGAAATGTTATCTCATCTCCTAGGCTCATGGTGACCATAGACTATAAGTATAATGTTTTTTCAGCCAATGGAATGGTATGCTAGATGCAGTTGGCAGCTTGTGTTTGTGGATATCATTGAGACTATATGTTGTATGATCTTAGAAATAAAAATCATAGTAGTATAATAGAGGTTTATAGCCAAATTTAATAACTTACTTTAATTTTGCATCAGTAGACATCACTCTTGCATGACAGTGTCTGAGTCTTAAGGTACTCTGGATCCAAATATCCATCAGTACCTTTTACTTGTGTAGCAATGTTGGTCGTACCAAAATCCATTGAACCAATTCTTGAGAAACCAAAGTCAACCACCTTATCCCTGCAAAACAGAATGTTTGAGGACTTCACATCTTGGTGAATAGTTGGATGATCTGCACTTTCCAGTTCAAGAGCTTCAAAAGAAATATTGACTTTTACACTTATAACTTCAAAACCTGCATTTTTCCCCTGCATCAGCGGGGTAACAAAGTTACCTGCATACAGATGGAGGTGAATTAATGCCCGATATATATCAATTACCATATCAAGTCTCGTAGAAAATGAAAGTATTTTCCCATGTTTTCCTGCAACAATGCACGCATAAGTAGCATATATTTGCATTAGCACTTGAAGCGACTTCTAGATATGCTTACCATCTAAATGCTCTCGCAATGTCCCATTTGGCACATATTCTGTGATGTTCCCTGTTTGCTTCTGCATATCCAATGAGTCTTACGAGATTTAAGTGATCAGTCCTTGAAAGCATGTCAATTTCACTTGCCAGTTCCTTGGAAACTGCACGTTTGGATGTAGTCTGCAAGGAAGTTCGTTGAATTATTAGACAAAGATGTCTCCACATAGAGACAGATTTAATACATGTTCACATGTATTTCATGCAATACTTTATTGCTCAGCCCTGGGATAGCAATTGAAATAGGAGAGTTTTCAATGTTTCATCACCTTCTTTTCCAGCTTGATAGCAACAGTTGTTCTGTCCTTGAGAGTACCTTTGCAAACTGTGTCATCTCCACCTTCTCCAATCTGGCAGGAGGGAGAGAAATTGCCTGTGGCCGCAGCAAGTTCATCCTCACTGAAAATTCTTCTGCGCTTGCATTACCAAGGAATTGATTTCAATAAATTGGTTGCAACTTATATGTTAAGCGTTTTATAAACAAGGAGCATAGTACTGGGATATTACTTTTGATGAACAGATAAGCCACCATGATTTACGAAATAAGTTCTTAAAAACTGTCCCATTGTAGTTGAGGGAAAGGGAATATCATATTTAGCTCTAGATACAGTTTTTCCTGGTTTCACAGTTCCTAACACCCTGTACGTTAATTAATATTGTAAAACCTATGTGAGTAATTCTGGCTTCTTTGGAGGAACTGTTTGAACCTATGTGAGTAATTCTGACTTCTTTGGAGGAACTGTCCTTCGGTGTGCTGAATAAACCAAGTCAAATATGACATAACAACAAGCTTCTTGATTGACAAACACATGGATCACTAGCAAGTTATATGGCAACGTGAGTCATAATAAGAAATGTCATGGCAGATCTTAAAGACTTGTATCTGAATGAGAAAAGCTGAACGTCCTGAATTTTGTGTTTATTGAACTTTTATGATTCGCTATCTAATTAATCTTTAGGTTCGTCCACGTGAAGTTATTGATTATAGCATATCCTGCCTGCAAGAATGCGTTAAAACTAGCCATACAAGCATCAGACTTCCACAATTACCATAAATGGGGGATACATCATTGCTAATGTTGCCTTTCTCCCGAAATTATTGCGACCCCATACAAGAGAAGATAGAAGAAAGAGAGAAACTTCTGCCCATATTTTGACAATCTATACTGCGACAAAACTTTTGAAAGGCATCCATACTCCCAAACTTAGAGGCATTTCATATCCGAATACCTAATAGTTACTGAATATGCATGCACGAGAGAATTTTGTGCCTATAAGGCTTGCCATAATCCTCTCATTTTGGAAAGCAGAGAGACCAGTAGGTCTAATATAATGGTTCTTCATAGCAACCAAATTGATTCGACATGGTAAGTAGCCTTAATGATATAACTAATTTGAAGCTTTGCCTATGGCACAATTGAAAACAACAGGGTGCAAAGTACATCATTGACCATTTAAACGGTCTCTTTCCTCATTCAGTGGTAGAGTTGCAAAAGATACCCGGTATTGGAAAATATACAGCTGGTGCCATCGCCTCAATAGCATTTGAACAGGTCTGTATCCCTGGTTTTTGTTGTTTAATCCATTTAACAAATACTGATTCAGATCTACTTATATGCAGCCAGCACCTGTGGTAGATGGTAACGTCATCCGTGTCCTTTGTAGACTTCGTGCAATGACTTCCAATCCTAAGGAAAATGCCACAATCAAATTCATATGGTAAGTATATCAGAAAATACACAGGTTTTTCTTGGTTGAAAAATGCCACCTCAGATTGTCAATATTATTACAGGGGGTTGGCAGAGCAGGTAGTGGACCCAAAAAGGCCTGGAGATTTTAACCAGGCTCTTATGGAATTAGGTGCTACCATATGTAGCCCTATGAACCCTGGGTGTTCGACTTGTCCAGTTGCAAGCCATTGTAAAGCTCTTGCGCTGGAGTCAGAGCAACATAAACAACTTACTAAGTCAGCACCTGCAGTATCTGTTACTGATTTTCCTAGAAAGACATTGAAATTGGCACCAAGAGAAGAGTATGTGGCTGTGTGTGTAGTGGAGATGGCAGTTAAAACTGGCTCGTACTTTCTACTTAGGAAGCGGCCTGAGAAAGGCCTTCTTGCAGGCCTCTGGGAGTTCCCATCAGCCTCACTTGATGGCCCTGGAGTAACACCAAAGAAGCAAACTAAGGCTGTGGACTTGTATCTCAAATCCGAAGTACGTATTAGAATTGGAAAGGGAGGATATGCCATCAAGCATCGTGAATTGGTTGGCAGTTATACCCATGTATTCTCACACATAAGAATGCACATGTCTATCGAATGGTTGCTACTTCACTCAGGTGTGTATCTGTGAAGAAAAGAAATACATAAACTAGAACTAATCAGATGAGAATTTAAGAGAAGATGAGTAGTTAAACCACTGCTAGGAGTTTTACCAGTGCACGAACGTCGTCAAGATTAAACGGCGCACATATGACATAGATGATACAGAAATATAGTTTTAGAATCTGCAAAAATCAGAAGCAAATAGAAATAATGCATTTGTGCGTGTTCTTTAAAGGTCAATCGAAGGATGATCTTTGCTTTCACCAAGTAAACAGTTGCGTCAAGTGGGTTGATTCAGGGACTATGTCGAACATAGGACTGACCAGTGGAGTGAAAAAGGTATGCTTTATTAGATTGAACTAATTCTTTTGGGGCTTGATACGTGGAATTTGTTGCCTAGGTTTACAAAATGGTATGTGACTTCAAGCATGCAACCGAGAATGAAGCTGTTAAAAAAAGGACTAGATCTTAACTTTGAGTCAGGGTTTTGAATTGGGGACCCTTGTGTATCTTTGGACCTTTTGCCATTTTTCACACGTTCCAGAGACACGAAGGATGAGTATTTATTATGGCAAGGCTTTCAGATGTCCTGACAAAGAGCATATCCCCTTAACCGTGAAGCACATCACAGATGGGAAAACGTATTTGCCCGATTGCAATCAATATTTAGATAAAACAGAAGCAGACCAAGCCAAAGGCTAATGACAGTAAGAACTGAATTTCCATGCAGCTGAACACGTGATCCTGTTATTGAAAAATATGGAAGTGTCAGAGGTAACATTGAAACGAAATTGTCGTGGCTTGGTGCAATGCTTTTCCTTTCAAGTCCTTGAAGCATGTCTAAACGAAAAATGTGTTATATGCAACCTCACAATTTCACAAATCAGCAGCTCTTGATAAAATGCTTACAGCCGTAAACAATATGGGAATAGTAGCAACACTGACAAGACACATTGAGATAAATCTTATACTATAGGCCTTGTTCATGTCAATGTTAACCTCGGAATTACAAGGCAATTAGCAACAAATTTTTTCTATCCTTGGATTACAAGGCAAAAATAGCACAAATTTTTACAAGCTTGTTGAATTAACCAAAAGAGATAAAGGACTATTATACAGAGGGCCATAGATAAGGGTATCCAACCCAGCAATATACACTGATTCACAAGAATTTGTACATGAGAATTCAAAACATCGAGGCTGAAAGCTGCAGCGGCAGCTGCATGTGAGTCAAGGGTTGGTCCTGTCAAAATTGTAAATAACCGCACACAATCTTCTGAAATATTGAGCAAACGATGCCTCACATTACAAGGAGAAGTCGCGTGAGAAGGCAGCAGCTGGACATCAAACAAAACGAGATGCCATTAGAAACATTTCCTTAATATAATCAATGCATTCGTGATTATGTGCTTACATGAAGACAAATATGATCTGGATTCTGAAGAGCTCCCGGAGGCTGTTCGTTGAAATGCCAACTCTTCATGGTAATCTCTTCTTATTTTGGACAACGCTTCTGCAACCTTGTCCATGTATGGACGATCATCTCGAACAGGGGCAACACATTCTAGTGCTAATGCAACTAGATTTTCAAAGGCAATGTCAACGGCTGTATTTCTTGGAAGCATTGGATCCAAGGCCTCTGCAGTTTTGTCTTCTCCTTGCATTCTAAGAACCTGTTACAAATCATGTGTGGCATGATCAGTTAACATGGCATAGAAGATGGTTGACATGACATATGGCATCTACACATTTCAGTAATATCGACATGGGTAGTTATACATGCAAGACTTTGCTTGTAGCATACATATCACTAAACATCCTCCAACCAGTATCAATTAAAAAAAAAAAAAATACAAAGATATTTAAAGACAGCAGGGGGGGAAAACCATACCCATCTTATTGTAAATCTATCAGCATTCTTCTCATTTTATAGTGCTGGTACAAAGATGAACATCTCTGGGATCAGCCACAATGCAAAATCAATCTTCTTTAGTGTTTATTATAGATATCAGTTAAAACTAAAATATATTATATATATTATTTATATCAGTCAGTGATTATATATAATCAGTTCATCTCAGTTTCATTTTGATCCTTAATTACAGTTATTGATGACATAATTTTAACTAATTTATTGATCTCTGAGGCCAGTTTTGGACATAGTGCCTGCATGAACTGGTTCTGCGACAGACAAAGATACTGACAATTTCAATCTCTTCGTTTAGGTTCAGGATCGTTTCTGACTAACAGATATGATGTTTGAATGATGGCATGGATGGTGTCCTTTAATGATCGTATTGGATCACTGGCGCTGCAGTTGTGGATGTATGGTGGCATGGAATGGGGAAGCGGATTCCAGGCCGCGACCGGCGGAAAGTAAGGGAGGCGGATCTGAAGTCCATGACCCGCTTCTGACCCGCCTGTTCTCTTGTTGGGAGTTTTACTTGATTAACACTGCGGTGATCAACACGGCCCGGAGGTGCTGTGCCTTTCCATTAGGAGGCAGAATCGTAAACCCAATTGCCATGTTGTATTGTAAATTGTTTGTAAATTGTCAGCTAGACAGTAGTGAACGTTTAAATACTATCTATCTATCTACCTTATTATAAGAATCTTGAAGCTCCACCCTGCTATTGCTATAATATGGCATAACACTTCTGTTACAAGGTGTTGGGGGGGTTTGGTTGGTTGTTCCAAGTCGTTGTTGGGTGTGTTATAATATGTCCAATCATATGCTGTCAATATGGCATAACGTAAAAATTATTTCTTCTTCATTACATCATATGTCCAATCGAATGCTGTTAATGTGGCATAATGTGAAATTGCCTCTGCTTCTTCTTCTACTTCCTTAAGACATCTAATGTATAGGCAGGTTAATATGCATCATTGAAACAAGATTTTGTCAAACTACAACTTTGATTTTTTCAAAGCATTCCTCCATTTGGAACACTTAAAGAATTTGCCCAAATTATCAATGACATCTTATCTTTACATTTTGTCAAAGGTGAACTTAGATTTCTTTAAATATTCACATCAATAACAAAGTAGATCCTGCTTATTATATCGTTTTCTCTCTTTTCGCCCACCTGTGTAATTGGTGTAGTTACATTACCATCCGTTTGTTGGCCAGAAATTCTTAGCTTGTCAAAGCGCGTGTCTTGTGCATTATTATTTATAAAGCGTTTATTCTTGACGTTTATTGCGGTAAAAGCAATAACATGCCGTTAAATTTGATTATATAAGCGTTTATTGCAGTGGCATCGAATATTCGTGATGTTGACATGATTACATGACACGTGTCTGGTGTGCGTTCGTTGATTGTGGCGTTATTGCGGTGGTAATAACGCAGATATTGTGTGCGTTCGTTTGATTATAAGCGTTTATTGCGGGCGTTAATTCCCCGGTTGAGGCGTTGTGGCGTTTATGGGCGGAAGATATGAAGGCGTTCTGGCTAGGATGACCGCGTTAAAATTCGTCGCATTTTATGGCGATTTGTCGCTGCGTTTTATTCGCGGCCGTTAATCGCTCTGCGTTTTGTGGCCGTTGTCACGCTTTGGTTATTCGCGAATTATCAAAGCGCGGCGTGTATCTTGGCTTTCGCGTTTATTGTAGCCGTTAATACGCTTTTGCGTTATTGCGACCATTGTCGCTTTGCATTTATTGCGTACGTTGTCTGACTTTGCATTTATTCTGGGGAGTTATCAACCCGACATGTGTGCACTTTGCGTTATTAGGCTATTAATACCCTTTGCATTTATTATGACCACGTTAATCACGGCACCATTTGTGCAAGTTATCGAAAGCGACGTGTGTGCACTTTGCATTGTGCGGTAGTTAATGTCAACTGCGTTTATTGCGGTGCTCAAACCACGGCGTGTGTGCAACTGCGTTTATTCTTGGTAATTTGTGGAATTTGTTAGAAGATATCAGTCGATATATATAGAATCTTAATGATGCCATTTGGGATAATTATGGATATGAAATATATCAGATGATATTAATGATTCGTCTGAGGTTGTGATAGAGCCTTGGCGTAAATGTAATACAGATTAGTCGTGTGTTAGCCGTCGTCAATGAAACTCCGTCTTATAAATAGAAGGCATGCTATTGTCTCGGCGCATTAGGGTAGCTATTGTGGCCTTCTCTTCTGCTTCACTAATTGCATCTGAGGTAAATACCCGTTTTTATAATTTCTAAATTAGGATTCTGATGTAAGATCTTCCACAAGTTCTTGGCGTCAATCAAAGTCCTTGGCCATTGCAGCGAGAAGAGAATGTTGGACGTTAGCGGGGTCCAAGCTGCCCGTTTGAAAAAGAGAAATGTTGGCGGCCTTGGCCCGCGATAATTCTTGTTTATATAAATATACATAACTAATCATTACTTTGCATGGTAACTTGTTTAAATGGTCAAAAGTGGAGCTAAACTTTACTAGTTTATGTAATAACTATTTTGCTCACCAATATTTCATTGTCTTCTTATGCTATGCAATAGAAAATTGAAATATTTCTTTGAATGGAAAGTTTGACTTTTCTTCATCAATCTATAGATATACAACTTGCCAACGCCAACCTAAATTGATTTATAATAACCACGCAAAGAAAAATTTGCCATATCATTATGACTAAGAGAATGTGTCATGAAATGCCGTATAACTTAAGACTCTCGGGGGTACTTCCAATTGGTCGATATCTTATCTTTTCTTAATAATTACTTTTGATGGCTCTAGCTGTGTATGACCACCAAGATATATATACTTTGCCAGATCTGGGTCATCCATTTTTATCTTGGCCATTGGAGCTGCTGGCTTATGGAAGCTCCAGATTTGAGCTATCCATTTGGCTCAAATCTATCTCGGTCGTCAGATCTAGTGGTTTTTGGAAGCTTGCTGGCAGCCTACCTCGACTGTCCATCTGTTTAAAAAATGTTTGGGAATTTACCACCTTCTTTTCGTAAAATTTTATAATGATGGGCTCGCAATGGGGATTTGAGAAAAAAGCCCCTTAACCAACTCTCCAAACTTTCATTATTAAATATTTTCTTGCATTTTCTATTGTTAAGGATCTCTAAGATGCTAATGATCCACCTATATCAAGACATTCTTAGGTGTTCTAAAATGTTCTAGTTGTTGCTTGATGGGCATTGTAGTCAATGAGCATACATAAGCACCTCTAGAGCCAGCTCTCTCTCAAGATAGAAAGTCATAACAAATAGCATTATTGTTTCTGAAGGGGATGCTTCTCTTGCCCTTCTTTTAGAGGTGCTTATCCATTCATCTCTAGAATAAAAGGTTTTCCATGCATACTAAAATTTTCTCAAGTGTCCTACGAAGTGATTCAGACTCGCCGGGATGCTAATGAATGGTACATATCAAAACTTGATGAAAGTAATAACATTTGACAATTACAAGTACCTCTAGTGTCGGCTAACACTTCCAAATACTTCTCAAAAATAGTAGAACTGTTTAGAAAATTTTGTAAGTTTTCTAGGCATATTAGATTTTTCTTGAGTGTTCTATGAAGTGGTTTAGGCTTCTCGTGATGCTAATGGAGGATGTCAAAGCTTATTAAAAATGGTAACTTCTATCCAACTCACTAAACAATTAACTTTTACGTACAATCTCAAATAGAAGCGGCTAAAATATCAGGTTTAGGAATAGATAAGGAGAGTGGCGACCTATTGCACTAACAAATGTTTTATATACGTTAATCATAAAGGGAATTGCCAAACATTTAAAGCCCATCCTAAACAGGGTTATTGGAAAGGAGCAATCAGCTTTCCTTCCGGATAGGTATATCCTTGACAACTATCTAGTAGCTAGGGAAGGAATGCACTGGTACAGAGCTACAAGGCAGAACTGTGTACTTGTCAAGATGGATTTCAGAAAGGCCTATGACTCCCTTAGGTGGGATGGTTTGCAAAAGGTGATGATTGAGAGCCTCTGCATCAATCTTGGTAAATGGAGAGCCTTCGGGTCTTTTTTATCTTAGGAAAGGTATAAGGCAGCAAGTTTGCTCGCTTGCTTTCTACTTCTAATTATGGCAGACCTTTTCACAAGGATGGTTAACTTTAAAGTTTCGGAAGGGAGCCTCAGTGGTTTGGTACTGCCAAGTCAAGGAGAAAAACTTAAGATTATGCAATATGCGGATGGCATCTTCATGTTCCTCAGGTACGATGATGGAAGCTTTCGGTCTTTCCGTGGGATAGTGGTTGAATTTGAGATTATATCTGGTATTGGCCTCAACGCCAATAAATGTTCAGTGATTTGGGCTTTAGAGGGGGACATTGACCCCCAGGCTTATGGATTGGGCTTTTCAGTCATAGCTACTGGGGATACAGGGAAGCTCTTCATATAGCATGAAGGGCCTTTGGGTCCCCATCTTGGACAAATTACGGAAGAAGGTTGGGTTGTGGTCTGCCAAAGGTCTATCGGTGGCAAGGAAAGTGACTGTTGCTAATGCTATGCTATCTAGATCTCACATATACTTCTCATTAGTACTTGTAACCCAGAAAGGAGTATACAATCAAATCCAAGTCATCATTAGAAAGTTCATATGGGGGGGTATGGCGGCTAATGTTGCATGGTCTGAGCTGTGTAGAGATAAAAAGGATGGAGGTTTATATTATAAGGATCCCTGGCAGGCTCAAGCATTAGCAGCCAAATTTGTCTGGTAAATTTTATGAGGGGATACGTCTCATGCTTTGATATTCATAACGCATTGGTTTGACCATTCAAGTTCCAAGACAAACCGTCTCTCTCTAGGGATGAATTAGGTGCCGCTTTCTTTAACTTTAAAGTGGCCCCTGTCACTTATCCAGTGATGAGAAGAATTCTTCATGCATGGAAGGAGGTACAGATAGTATGTTCCCCCATGGATGTTCCTAAAGAGGCTGGGAGAATATATATTTTAGAACACTGGTGTCTGGGAAAAAGATGGTCTCCCTTTGGCATTAGTCCATTCTCGCATCTTTAAGAAATGGAGAGCCTATGGGATTTTTAACTTACGGCATCTATGGTAGAATGGTACATGGATCTCATAATTCGGACTTCTAGTGCAAAGGGCAGGAGAAGAAGATAGAAAGATACTAAAATCTTTTGTGGGAATCAAAAGGAAAAACCATGGCACCCTTCAAAACAAAACTAAGTAGAAGAAGAATTAGAGCACTTTGACTAGTAGAGATCTTCATGGTAGTAGTAGATATTATTTAGTAAATATATACGCTATCATATTGCAGGAAAGAAAGGACTACGCGAGAGACACAAAACGGCCGATAGATAGATGAAACATCATTCATGCAATGATATACAATGTTTGGAAGAGGTGGCCAGGCCATAGGAACAATATCGGACTACCCCATAGAAAATATGCAAAGGCAATATACTGGGAGGCAATGGCAACAACTTCTCATGGGATAAAAAACCCAGCCCTTTCGGGTTTTAGAAAACCCTAATGAAATGGTGGCCATCAACCTCAGATATGTGTTGCTGGAGAGCGAGCCGGGGCCGAGGCGAAGGTGAACATAGAGCCGACCCCAGCCAATGGTGAGATCCCAAGAAGGTAACGAAGGAGGCGAAGCAGAAGCAGCAACAAGTCCCGGGCTGGTGGAATATAAGAAAACACAAGACAAAGAACTCCCAAAAAACACCGTAATGGTTAGAGCAGCAAAACAAACATAGCCAACCATAAAAAATTTGGATCGTGAAAGATAGAAGAGATGAGAAATAAAAATAGGTAGAAAAGAACATAGCAGGAAAGATAGCATCACTAGGGTGGAAAAGCGACACCAGTGAGTGAAATCCGATATATCCAAATATGCCTCACCCTCAAGGTGGATAAAAATAAGCACCCACGGTGGAGGCTAACATAGTGAATCACGAAGGAAACAACAAGATGGAAAAGCCACACACCCACAAGTGGAGAACACAAAAGTGCATGAACAAATAATATATATAAATGAAAAGAGGTAGGCATACCTTGGCCGAGAGGGAAGGAAACTCTGAGCGAAGAAAGGCTGCTTTGTGAAAAGCCTTGCGATAACCAGGCGGAAAAGCGACAATGGCCTAATATAGGCGTAAATCCTTTCCCAAAATAGCGTCAGGTGGCTCGGGATCGATGGGATATCTGTGGGACAATCTTTGTAACGTTGTCTTCTTCTTGACTTCAATTTAATGTAGTAGTTGGTTCATACTCTCACAATGGCTATTGCAGAGGATTACATTAAAGTACATCCTTAGGTCTAGGGTATCAAGGTTGCTCCAGTTTTTAGGAACTAAAGACATATCGATGATTTCACCCACGTACACATTTATGCATATGTTATTTTTAATCACACTTTTCATTTCCTAGAGTATGGAGGCAAACTAAGTTCTTTCATATTACATTATGGTCACATAATTTTACATGGGGTATGTAAGGTGTTCATTTGGGACGATTATGTTGCTCCACCGGACATGGCTTCTCATTTTGGGGGATAATTACCTAAGGTGTGGGTTTTTTTAAGCTGTATTTACATAAGGTTCTATGGTCGATTCTGGAAAGCATTATTAGGGAGGTTAGTTTGGTTTTTAAATGGCTTTATTATGTTGTTCAATTTTGAAAAGATGTATTTCTGCGGAAGGTTCTAGGGTCATATTCTTTGGGCCGCATTTCTAATGAAAGCCCCCAAATCAAAACAAGGTTCCTTAATGTAAAAAGCTGCGGGAAGCATGGCACAAATATAAGATGAAATCTTGCTTGACATATTACTCAATGTAGCACAAGGCTCTCTTTTGCCATGCAAATAGTTTTGGCTTGTTGTGCATGTGAAATGGTGTGTTAATAGGATTTTAGTGTGACATGTCTAGGTAGTATGTCGCTTGGAAATAGCTACATGCTATCATCACATTGCTTGCACTAGCTGGATTTTCTTCCAACTATCTTTAGCGTATGAATCTGCGAGCTTTTCTTATCTAGGCTATTGCACTTTTAGGCATAATCCTTTGCTTCACTATGTGTTCTACAATGGAACACATTTCTTATCAAACCCCCAAAGCCATGTCAACGGATGTCTTGATGTAAAACTGCGGCAAGAATGGCGCAAACTCCTGAAAGATTGAATTTTCTTTTGAATCTTTGCCAGAAGCCCTTTAACTTTATTTGGGATAATCCCCAGTTTGCCAAGGTCTTGCCCAATAGCGTAACATGGATAAACTTCTATTGTAGAGATCAGTTTTGGTATCTTCATAGTTGCAAGCTATAAGCTGGATTAACTTTTTGTTTCTATATTGGGATGTGATGCATCAATTCTATTCTCCCAGATCTTGCCAAATAGAGAATATTGTCAAATGATAAATGGGGTATTAAAACAACGGTATGGTCATATGCATATAGAATTGTTAAAACTATGATATGGTCATATACATCACATGACTCGCCCATCTAATTGAATACGAAGTACACATCTTTGTTTACCAAAAATGTCATAGCGCATCTATTTGATTCTTACATTTGTATATTATCAAAAATACCAACGCCAAGAGGTTGAGTCGACTCATGTTAGGAGAAGCCACACCGCCATGCTTATATATTAGCAGGGGGCATAGTTGTGAGGTCAACCCCTACCATAATTGTGAAATTCAAACCCCTCTGAAGCAATCGAGATGCTCTTTCTAGATGCATTTGAAGTGCGTGCGACCAATGTGATCATTGTTTTGAAAGATGCAATTGCTCCATTTCAAATCGGGTCACGATATTCTATGTAGCCTCTCTGTTGTAATATACCTTTATCAAATTGTTTATATTAGAACCTTAAGATATTGTTTATGTTAGAACCGCCGGTTTCCATGGTAATTTTGTAATACTAAATAGTGTATTTTTAGATAAGGTGATAAACTAAGTCACCCCTTGACAAATGGGTATACAATGTGCAAGAATGGAAAATAAATGGTAAAAGGATGCATTAAAGGATGCATAGGAAGCACATGTACAAGTACTAAGGGGCAATCAATGACACTATAATTCATGTGTTCGGTCGGCGAGGCGATGTTGGAATAGTGTATGTTGCTATTATGCGTGGGCTCCGTGGCACCGAGGCTCGAGCAGATTACTAGGAGGTTGCTAATGAGCCCAGTGTGAGTTTGAAAGGAAGAAATGCTTTGTGTTTGGCCTTAGCTCTTTCCTACCCTTCAAAATGGTGGCCAGAAGTATTGAAATTTTACTGTTAACTATGTTTGAGTCCACCAATGGGCATGCCATATAAAACATATTATAGCATAGGAGTGAACAAAATAAGTATGGTGCATCTACAAGACCATTAAACAAACAACAATTGTATAATGTACACGTAATTTGTTTTTATGGAAGATGACAATTATACAAAATTTGCATAAGCTTGTAGGTCTATGTGTTTGCTTTACGTGGCATGCATGTGATGGAGTAATAGGTTGCATAAATTTCCTTTTTTGGATTCGGGTTGATCTAGGAATTATATGAACTAAAAATGATTTGTGCAAAGTATGTATACTTTATCTGCTCTTTTTAAGCCTTTTGTTTGATTTGCTAATGCGGTTATTATTATTGAAGTCTAGCTATGAAGACATGATTTTGCTATGGTGACCATAGTATCATATATTGCAAATCGAGCTTGCATATATATTATACACTTTTTAAAATAATATGGGCTACATGGACTGGACCATGATGTTTCATATGGTTAGCTAAAGCAACTTACATTGCACATGGTCAAGAAGGAAATAATATACTACTTTGCAGGTATTCTTATTGGCTACATAGATTATTTGTAAAGCAATTCACATTGCACACATGGTCAAAGAAGGAAATGGTCGGAGGAAATAATGCATCCTCATGATGATCCAACAAAAATATACCCCTTAGGTTCATATTAAGTTTTGTGCAATTGCAGTTTGAGGACCTCCTTTGTGAGTGGAGTTTAAATTAACTTTTGTGTAATTAAACTGATTTGAGGGCCGCCTTAGTCATGTATGTAAACTTTTCAAGGACATGCGGTAATGAAAAATTGTCAATAATTTCTGACAATATTTTAACACAACACAAACTAGCTAATGCATGTTGGCTACAATAGAATTATAGTTAGGCCTGACAAAATATAAAAGTAGGGAGGCATAGATGTGTACACAGTACATTCTCAAATCGCATCAGCTAACAAATCCAACCAAATGCCTTACATAACTTATATTTGTGCTTATGGCCAGCAATGCACATCTCTTACTAGATGTCAAAATTGAAGACCTTTTTTCTATTAACGATGTCTTTTGGGTCATTATTACATCTCCATGCATGTTTATGTCCCACCATTATTACATGAAAAGGGTTTTGTAAATATGTATGAATGTATTGACTACGACTTTAGAATGTTGGTTCTAATTACTCGGAACCATCCGTTACTTGTGAAGCAATAGTTCTCTCCTCCATATTAGCAATAAAATAAGAATGCTTGTGATGCTGTATTGCAAAATTTAAGAAGAACAAACAGAAGAATGGTTTTAATGATATATACTTGATGTTCCTATCTGAAATTCATTCAACAAAATAAGACTATTCTAGGCCGCATCTCAAACTATTCCTTGGTGATTATAATAATAATTTACAACATGTACAATTTTGCTATATTGCAAGAAACTCTAATGCATCAAATACGAAGAAGTGCAGTAACATTGAGCTTTATCATTAATATAAAAGGAATTGCATGTATGTATAGTAACTAATAGACTCACCATTGATATTTCACAATGATTCAGAACTTATCATTCTTTATTGTGTATGTAATCAGGCCTCAATCAAGGGATAACAAGTATGCAAGAGTGTCTTCTTGATGTTTTCTATCTATTTTATATAATGATGCATTTCACACCATGTAGATAGTTGGTATTACACAACAAATCAACGAAAAATATGCAATAATGCCTCCCACATCCACATTCACATTCACACCTTCCTTCTTTTCAGCATCACGCCAAATACAAAAGTAGCCCCATTATGTATTCTAGCCAACAATCAAATAACCACCCACTGTCAAATTGTAGTAAAGCAAGCAGCAGCTTTACCAAAAGCTAGTGTAATCCCCGATACTCCCGAAAGTTATTCGTTTTTTACCTTCTCATACTGCATTTTCGGACCTCAAACGCGTTTGTCCTCTTGGTACGCCTTTCCTGGGCCTAAGTAGTCGAAAGATATACTCTGCATTTTTACTCACGGTGTCATTCTCGGCACAAAGTCGAAAAGGATATTTAACGAGAAAAAAATGTATTTTTGCTATTGGCGCCTTCGACTTCATGATCGAGAAAGGATCTCGACCCTAAGTTTTCACTGAAATTTGGAGGCAAGGAAGCTCATCAAAAATATGGTTTGATTTTATGAAAGAACAGTCTTAAATCAGCGGATAAATTAATGTTAAAGTATCAAATCCTAGAATTCTAAAGTTCAAATTTTCGAGACTCTCAAAAGCGACATCGAATGAACACAAATATATGGACTAGTAAAATTTTTCATGTTTTGCAATGCCAAACTATACTCCCTAAGTATCTTATACTTTAAAAATGAAATGGTGAAATATGCATTTCCAGTTGTATGTGTGAAGACATCATATATGCTTGAAGAGCCAGTTAAATGCCAGAAGCTCTATAGTCTCGATTAAATTGCAACAATTCTATTCCTAATGAGTTATGGACATCTGAACTGATTTTATGTATTAAACATTACTTGGATAAAGAGGCAGTGAACCATCCATACCAAGTGATGAAGTTTCTAAAAGTTTAATTTTTTTTTTTTTTTGTCTTGGATTGAATTTAATTCTTTGGACATTTTAAGCTTAAAGTCTGTAATTTCCATTCAAAATCTTATATCTTCTTATATTCATGGAATAATTTAAGGGCTAAATTTAGCAATTTATGATTTTTACTTTGTTTTCAAAAATGTTGGCTAAAGTAAATGTGGAAAAATGGAGGAAAAATAATAATTTTGGCTTAACGTTTTTCGCGCCTACCCAAACTTTGTTGGTTTAGCCAAATGCTAGAAAGTAAGTGTGGCTGGAATGAAATTTATAACGTTTAGCGAGGCCATAGAAAATTTTGGGTGAGTTTCCCCCTATGCCTAATGTCGGAATCTGCAATAGGGATCTTAGCCTCAAATGCATTTTCTCTTCTTGTGCACACACTCGTTTGTTTTCTCCACTCAATCTGCGGCAAACGGTAAAACACTTGAGGGCTCCAATCGGTCCAAAGTGATGGAAAAAATCTTAAATTTTCATTCTCCGAACCTGAAACATCTTGGCGGACTTCATACCTGGCCTTTTCCACTTCTTCCTAGCTTCAAATGTTTGTGTCTCATAGACAATGGACCCTCAAACTTATTATGAATTTGGAAAAGGCACCCTCATAGGAACCTTCACCAAGTCTACAATGAGAAAATTTGCAACAAAGAGAGATCTTCATGATAGAAGTTGGGAAAGCGATTTCAGCGAGTCTGTGACCTTCCACTTAGGCCTCTTCTTCTTCTTGCTCATTTTTCCTTCTACCTTCTCCTCGGCCTACCCGAGGATAGTTTGTGTCTATATGAAATATGTGAGGATATAAATATAAACCATCATTCATTTAAATTGGATTTATATGCATTCCCAAAAGCACTACACTTTTGCATACCCTTTTCTCAATAGTGTTTTGTTGTGTGACATCTTTGTTTTGCATTGTTGCAAATTTTTTGCATTATAGTAGTGGGTGGTTTTAACATTTTTCTTGTTTAGTAAGAAGAATGTGGTGTTTCAATAGCATTTGTAGATAACAACACATCAATATACGAACACTTTTTACATTGTATTCACTTGATGTAAAGATTACATCATGGAGGGACTAGTCCTTTCTTTGTCAAATAACTCTCAAGATGAGGATCCATCTCCTTGATCGATCTAGTTACGGATGCGTTTTTGACAACATCGTCTTATTTTACGGAAGCCAAGCCACTCATGATGGGCATGAATAGTACTAGAAACTCATACATTGAGTAATCTTGTGGGTATAAGTTGGTGGATTTAGAGCGACCTTGATTATAAAAGCACTTAAGAGCATCATCATCTACTATTATGATGTCCTCTTTCTTTGAATACTTAAGGCGATCCATCATAGTACCAAGATGTTTCACGGCCAGGTTTGCCATCCAGGATCTCTTGGATGTGAAACTTTATACACTTACTTTGGTCCCAAATAAATCACAAAGTCTCATTCATGCACAGTGACACCTAAATTGCTTCATCAACATTCTGCGTTCCATTGGGGACGGATGGCAGCTCGAAACAATCACAGGCGCCTCATTCATCATATCTTCTAAGTGTGGACGGATGATCCACTTAGTATTAGATTCAGAGGGACTTGCTCGAAGTCATCCACGGTAATAAGCTTCTTAGGAAGCGTTTACGGGACGCATTCGGATCGAAGACAATGATTTTGTCTAAGCGGTGGAGGCACGAACCATGGAAAACAAAGTTAGCCATGCAAAGTGTTACTGCAATACACGCCCAGTAGCGTTTTATCCTTCATAAATAAGCTACCATGCTCGGCGCTGGCGTGAATTACCTTTCATCGTCGTAGATGCATCCTTGGCCCGGTCTTAGCATCTACTTACTCCCGGATGCTTCGCCGGAAAGCATGAGCGCCACCCGTTAAGTTCGGACCGTTCTCTTCTATAAGCTACCACATGGGTTTGATTCCTAATCTCGATGGTTGCGCTCGAGCTTACATGATCATCTGAGCTGCTATGACCATTATGATCGTACCCCAAAGCCAGACATTACAGTTGGAATGTTATGAAGCATGGACTCAAATTTTCTCCATAGTCTCACGTTCCCGCTCTATCGGCCTTCTCCTCGGGGGTTGCATTGCTTTTTGAACATTACGAGTTGCGGTCGGAGCTTTTGCTTGTGAACTAGTGATACCCTTGCCCTTTGCTGGGTACCAGCCCAGGTTTCGTGTGCCTCATGAGATAGCTTGCGGATTGATTGCAAACCCATGTTTCTTCAAGAGTCACTTTTCTTTTGTAATAATTCAGTGATGTCTTTTCACATTGAGGTTAGGAACATCAAATTCCTACTTCATTTGCTTCATCCTCATCATACGCTTTGTAGAAGACATTTTTTTAAGTTAGGTTCATCCAAAAGAAAACACTCATGTGGAAGCTCAACTAAGGGAGACTTTGACAAAATTTGGTTGTGGCACAAAATAGGCGGAAGCGATATGCCCAATAAAGCGTGAACCACTTGAATTTCAAAAGGGGATTATGTGTCAAGATAGCTGCAGTTGATTGCAAACCCATATTTGACTAAGTTACTTTCTTTTTATCGGCAATTCGAGGAGTGATGTCTTTCACGGTGGGGTTGGGAACATCAAATTCTCCTTCATTTGCTTCATCCTCATCATACACTTTGTGAAGACATTTTTCAAGTTAGGTTCATCCAAAAGCACTAGTGGGCTTTCGGCTAAGGAACTTGACAAAATTTGGGTACGTGGCACAAAATAGACGAGCGATATGCCAATAAAGCGTAGACCGCCCAGATTTCAAAAGGATTATGTGTTAGCGAAGTTAATCCCAAGCGAGCTCAACGGCATTTAAAAGTGGTGGTAGGGCTCCTAGGTATGCAGGTCCGTGTAAATTTTGGGCAGTATTGTAGTAAACTATAGGTTGGAGTTACTTCGCGCCCGAAAGTACATAATGTCTTTCACGTGGTAATAACAGTATTTGATCCTTCATATGTTGGGGGCGATGATTTGGTAAGCGAGGAAGACTTCCTGTACCCAGAGCGAGCACGTATTCTGCGAGAGAGCAGGTAAGCAGGAGGCGGGCTGTCGTAGATTTTTGGTTCCAATGGGCGGGTTGTCAGGAAGATGCACATGGGAAGATGTAGTTGGATTAACCGTGAGTTTCGAGATGCGCCATGAGGACATGGGCTGAATTTTTGGAGGAGGCATAGCGGACCTAGGATTTTGAGGTAAATTATTGGTTATTTTAGTTAAAAGATGCAAGGAAGATTAATCAAAATATCATGCGAGAAATCGTCATTATATGTAAGTTATCGCAGACGAAATCTTGTGGTTAAAAAATAAATAAGTCTGGGAGAAAAACATTGGGAAAAGATTGTTGATTGCAGAGGGATTCTTTGAAGGAGGCGAATCGTGCAAAGCTACAGGGCGTGTTGGAGTAGCGAAAAAGCAACAAAAGCGGGATTCTAGGTGGGGATCAAGCCTTACACAGGGTTTCTAAGCGTGTAAGGTGTACATCTTGAATTGTGTTGATGCGATGGGATTGTTTATGAAACTTAATGTGATTTAGAGTTAAACTAAAAAGTGCGTGAATATGGAAAAAGCTTGCATATTTGAATTTGGAAGTATTTTATGATGGCATATTGTGATTGCAAAAAGTATCACGGATCTAAGTAAGACAAAGCATCTAGATCATGCGAGAAATCTTGGAATAGCTCCTTAATGGGAGAACATGAGGATGGATTAAGGTAAAGGATGGGTGGAATCGGTTAAAAGCGTATTTAAAGCGTAAAGTTCCTTGCATCTTGGTTATACTCTTGAGGATCTGGTATCGGTGATGATGCGGAAGCATGAATGTGATGAGAAATGGAGTCGATTTGGGCCTTAGGGAGGCCGGGAAATGGAAAAGGAATGAGGAATCGGAAGATCAAGCAAAGTTCTAATTTGTAAATCCATGATCTTGGTGCTCGAGGGGTGATCAAGACTGCGGTTGGGTGGCCGGCGATAATGAGCTCTTTGTAAAATCGGGAGGAGCTAGGGAGTTTTGGCATGGATTACGATGGCACAGGGGCCTGTCAAGGAAATGACCCGAGGCGGATTAAGTCTATGCTTGATTAGGGTTAGGTTAAAGGAAAAAGATCTTAACAATTAGTTTAGTTTGTTAGTAAGGTAGTAATAGAAATAAAGTTAAAGTTTTAAGCTGTTTATGCCACGACATGTAGAGTCTAACAAGTTATCTAGCTATAGATATTGAAAGCCTTAATAATTAGTTAAGGTGAAAGAAAATAAAAACCAAGATACAAGTGCTCTAGTATGGAGGAAGTTTATAATGAGCATAATAATATTTAAATGCTATAGATTAAATACCATTAACATAGTCTTAAATATAGCTAGGGAACTTTTGAAAATGTAGGCGTTAGTTTTAGGTTTAGCAATGATGGTTGCATTTTGCATTATTAAGGCTTTGGTTGGACATTTCATGTTCGTAAAGAGTGTGAATTATGGAATGTATTTGATGTTGGTATGTTAAGGCATGGGCATGATGGTGAATTGTATGTAATTGTATGTGGTGAAATTCTTTGATATAGACCTGCAGGAAGATGCAGGTGCGATGGTCTAGACTCCGCGGTTTTACGCGATTGCTATGTAAATGATATTTTGAACGCCGGGCGTTGGTACACGTGAGTGGCGTCATGCGATATTAGTCACTCAATCTTTGGGCCAGCGTGGAAGAGGAGTGTGTACACCTGCGTGGTTACCCGCCTCTATATCGGCACGATCAGCCCGAGTTGACCTTGCTCGAGACCGAGGAATATTGGTTGCAATGTTGATGCTATGGTTGCTTGGCTAGAGTATGTATGGTTTTAATCTCTTTCCGGAATCAAGTTGCAATGGATTGCTTAGAATAATTATGCATTGTGTTTATGTTGGTTGGACTAGTAACTTGGATTGCGAGGTCGCAAATTAAGGCTAAGTTATTGTTCTAAGTTAATGCTTGTGATAATTGATTAGCGATATGTTCTAAATTCCCGATCCCCACTTGGTAGTGCTTATTAACCCCGTGGTTAAAGGGTGTAGCGGAGAAGTCACGAGATGCTCGGGAAAGTAGCCAAAGTGCGAAAGGCGGAAGTAGAGTGTGTGGATTGCTAGACCATATATTTGCTTAATACTTATTATCATTATGGATTGGCAAAACTATAAGTATTTTTTAAACTTGGTTGTTGTGTGGGGTTTTTGGCGATGGGAATGGCAAGTATGAATTTTTGGACAAACCTTATAAAGATTAAATTCTTACCCTAAGTATGTATTAATTTCTTGAGTTAGCGGTTAAATAGATCCAGCAGTGAGATCGATGGGATCTCCGATTCTGGGGCCGATGCCCCTTTGCTCTTAGCTGCCTCATAGTGGAGTCATACGGCACAAGGTTGTCTTATGAAAGATTATACAAGCGGCTTTTTATCTTTGCGCATCCTCAAATCGGTATCCTTTGTCTCAAAGAAGAGAGCCTTCCCTAACGACCATTTCAAAGTGGTATGAAGCCACCAAAGAAAACATGCATATGAGGCTCTCTGGGGGCATATGATGACAATAGTAAAAGAGCTTCCCGAGTTGTTAAGCCTGTCGACTACTAAAAAAAAGCGATGTACTCATTGAGTCATCCCTTCTCTCCTTTGCGGATCACGCTATCCAATACAAGCAGAGAGAAATATTACGAGGCTATTATTGTATCGGGTAGGAGACCTTTGCTTGATGAGAGACCCGGTGTGGAGTCTTGGTGATCACCACCAACATCTTCGGAATGACAGCCTTTCTTCTCATTTCGGCCATCACCTTATCGAGGATAGCTTTGAGAATTGTCTTTGTTGGTTCTTTGATTTCTGTTTTGCGGAAATTCCTTCGACCAAAGGCGTATTTCTTGATGTCATCAGCCCGAGACCACGCCATACTTGTCTAGCGGGCCGACTTGAACAATGTTACATCACCGGATAAACACGAAGTTCTTCACCAAAGCTGCTACCTTCATAACTTCGCATGTTTTTTTTTTTATATAGGTGCAACAATCAATGAAGGACATTTGTCATGGCGGAAAAAGCCTTCTTGTACATAACTAACTTTGTTTATGCATTGATTTAACAACCAAATGATTTCATCATCTTGAAGGCCACTGTACTTTCCTCATCTCGGTAGTCTTGAGATCAAATATTGAAGTATCTTGAGGAGGCTTTTCATCCCATTAGGTCTGACATTACGAGCATAAGCATCGAACTTCCGTTTCGCCGCCCGGACTTCGTCCTTAAGCGAAGGCGATGCATAACATCGCCAGGGCCTCTGGAGAGCAGGGCGTCTACGTCACTTCCTCCCGGTTTTTTCACATTTTTTGGCTCTTAGTTTCTATCTTGGTTATAGTCACAGGCCAAGGTCTTTCTCAATGCCTTAAATTCCTCAGACTTCGTTCCTCCCTGTTTTGTTCTGGGGTCTTCCATATTCTATCCATTATTTGGCCCGGGCATAATGAGTTATTCCACGTAGTAAAATTTGCTGCGTAAGGAAAGCATGTCGGTGAGGCATACAAGTGTAGCTTTTTAGATCAAGCAAAAGGATAATCGGGAAAGCGTCAAAAGCGGTAGTACTTAGTCGCGCTGGCGTGAATTCATGCTGCCAATTCGCGTGGCGTGAATTCATGTTGCCAATTCGCTGGCGTATAATGCGTCCGCGAATTATCGTATGAACACACCATGACGTCAATTCTCGCCCATCTTGCCAATTGGCGTGGCGTGTGTTCATGCGACAATACAGCGGGCGAATACCGCGGTAATTGGCGACATGAATCCCGCCAGTACGCTGGCTTATTCGTCCGTGAATTGGCAGCATGAATACGCCGGTAGCGGGTTAACAACGCCTTGCGTGCGCTGGCGTGTGATATTCTGCCTGAAAATGCGATGCATTGGCGAATTGGCGGCGTGGCGTGTATTCATGCTGACAATTCGTGACGAATCTGCGCTGACGCGGAAATAACAACATAATTCACGCCGCAGCATGGCTCAACGCCTTAACCAGAACCAGCTGGACCCTAGTCTACTATTGTACCGCCCGGTATATGCGACTCTATTCCACCAAATATACTAACTTTATAAAGACTTACGCCCATTTCGTTCAATGTTACTAATCTGCCGGGTCCTCTCTGCGCGGGGGTATGGGGAAGCAAAGCGAGCACCTCTGTGTTTATAGCATTAAGCGGATACATTGTTTGTCCGGTTTGCTTAGCACAGTTTGGATGAGGGATCGTTGTGCCTCCAATGAATCTTTGTCAAAAGTCAATAATAAGGAAGCATACATTAGGGTTCTCCAGCAGTAGCTCTTCTAGTGTTGTCCCTTTGGAGTGAAGCATCCTTTTCTTATCCCAAGGAAGCCGCGTCGGTGGCATAGGAACTTGCCTGGATTCCTCACCATAAGCCTCAATATTTCTCTCTTGCGTATAGGGATCATACCTCCACGCTCCACAAGACTTGACTTATGTGATCTCAGCGGACGGTCAACATGGATGGGATGTATAAAGATTAGCCAGTGGGTGTGGTTATGCGCATACTTGACTAGCCTACTCATTACCTCCGGTTGCAATTTCTTTTCGAGTCATTTTACGCAAAATGCCATCAAGCATTAAATGAGGATGTCCTTTCCTAAATCCGACCAATCTTTTGTACATCCACGATATCATTTGATGCTTCATCTCCTCCGAGGTAATAACTTGGAAAGGTCACCATAAGCTCTCCTCCTACGGACACCTTCACTAATAAGCTGAGTGAGGGCGGTGTCACAGGGCCATCCGTGCATGAAACATGACTCGGCTCACGTCCTTCTTCATCGAGACCATCTTTAAGCGATTTATACAGCATGTGTAAATGCAGCGAGATATTTCTTGTGTTCTTCACAACCTCCACTAGGGTTGTATATGTCATCCTGCTCCTCACAAGTGATAAGAATACCTTGTTTTCTTCATAAGATCGGTCTCTTTCTTTTACGGAGTGTAAAACAAGATCCACCTTACCATATGTTTTGCCTGTAACATACCACTCATAGCATCATCCATCTTCTCCTCGGGCATGGAGGATGCGTATGCTGCTCGATAATGGATCCGCTATCATCCATTGACAATGCATAGGATCTCCTGCATTATCATTGGCTTCCTTCTTGTGTTTGGAGCTTGCTGGGTATCTTAGAGCCTCTTGCTTTCTTAGGAGGAGATTAGCAAAGACTACTATTGGTTTGTCTCTTCTTCCACGCAAGCGAGGTGCAATACGCTTAGCGCGTTTGAATTGGTCATCAATTAGAGGCGGGCTAAAGTACGGAGATAGCATACGAGTCCCCAATTACGGACATGCATATAAGGCGTGCCAATTCTGACATCTTAGAAACCTTGAGACACTCGGCGGCCAACCTTCATGCGGTCCATACTACTTTACAAATTATAAGCCGAGCAGGTTAATCCGCAGCGGGACAATTTAACCACGGAAGGACATTTATTACTGCGGTGCAAATACAAGTCACTTTACTTGAAATGAGCAATAAAGAAATGATGAGCGGTGTGAGCAGCTATGAAATTTAAGTCCTTTACTCTGAAATAATGAGCGGGAGTATAGGCGAGAAGATCTGAGCAAATACGATGCATCATTAAATCTGAGCAATGAACAATGAATGAATAACACCACGAATGATGACAATCTTGACCTTGAGCATCTTCTCTTGCAGCCCGGCACAGGCTTGGAAGCGGCCACACGACCTTCCGGGCGCATCGCCGTGATGATCTTGGCGCCTCGGGTTCTTGAGTTCTTGGCGCCTCGGGGAGTTCTTGGCGTCGGGCAAGTCGACAATAAAAAGCAAAATGGAGATTCAAAACTTATATAGATTTCCATAAGGCGATTGGTGGCTTCGATCGACCGGGTTTCGTCGGATCGACTTTTGATGCGGCGAAGTCCAGGTAAAGCGGCGGTTAGTAAAATTCGGCGGATCGACTTTCAATCGGCGGTCCGGAGTAGAGGAAGCCGGATATTTAAATTTCGCGGATCGACTTTTATTCGACGGTTAGCAATCTTCTGATTGGGCCTAATAGATGAAGAATAGCGATGCATGGCGATAAATAGCTCTGATAGCCATGTATCAAAATCCATAGTAGATTTCACTTTCAGTGACTAAGCGATTACAATTAGCGAATAATTTGAGCTACACCTAATCTTACACTTGTGCTTCTTGTCATTCGAACCGAAAGAACGGAAAACGAGGAAGAACTCGAAAGAACACCGGAAGAATTAGGGAAGCGGCGGCTGGCGATGTCGGCGCGCCTTCATGTAAAGTTCATCTACTCTTCGAGCCAAGCTCAAATTAATCCCATGATCTTGCGACATTGGGCAGTGGAAGAATGCTACATCTTGTATTGAATTGAAGGAGGTGGGAAATTGCAAGATAGAATGGGTCGATCGGAGAAATGCGCCATGGGTTCTCTTGGAAATGATCATGTGAAGATTCTAGCTAAGCGATTACCATTCGGCGGGCTTATTACCCGAAGAGCATCTGATGGAACCTGATCGGGTGAAAACGCCAGACCTTTGTTGCATAGCGATGAATTAAGCAAAAAGAAGGTGAGTTCATTTTCTTGGAGAGACATAGAGGAGATTGAGTGCCATACTAAAATGCACAAAATGATTCTTGTCCTTAATAGCAGAAGTCGCAGCAGCTTGCATGCGGACCATTCATTCAATATTGCAAAGGCTATAAGGCTGCGGACGGTATTGGAATTTAAAACTCTGTATTCTTTACATGGATGGGATATTCTTTAAAAAACACAGTCTTTACATTGTTTTAATTACATCGTATTATTCTTATATGATTTATTCATGCGTGTGTTGTTCTCGGTAGTCTCAAATCTTTGACACTGATAGTCTCAAATCTTTGTTGAAAGAAAAAAAGATAATGGCATACAAGATTACGGCAACTAAGATGGAGTGCGGCTATTGGGATATTACCCAAAATGGCCAGTGCTGCCAACTCTAATTATCAACATATTCTCCTTCAAGCCCCTAAATAGCGACACTACTCATTGAATAAGCTTATGCTTGTAGCCTATCTTGTACGGGAGGAACTTGATTGAATCTTGGCGCCATGCGTATGTTCGATTGAATCTGGCATGATGGCGATTCGAAAAAACAAATTAGTGATTTCGCGCCATGAGCTAATACCATTCACTTGAAATTTAAATGCCATGCGTGTATCATATTGGACTTTAAAAGCGATTACTATAATTTCTTGAGGAAAATCATCGTAATTTTAAATTCGAGAGAGGCGAAGTGAAATCATGGGAGCGAAATATGTTTGTGCAAAATATTTATATTATGCGAGTCAATACCACGCCTGGCGTGTTGCATAAAACTAATTCTTGTATGCAATTCACGCCGGGCGTGTGATGAGCTATGGTCAAGCTTGTTTACACAAACCTTCTTCAGCGCACAACGTGATCTCACCGGCTCTCTCAGGAGAATGAAATGAAAGGAAGGCTTGAAGAAGTCTGATGCTCTTTCAAGTTAGAGTTGACACTAAAGAAACATATTGGGTCATTAATCCTTGTATTGCCATTGAGGGTACACATAAGGCCTTTTTAGAGTTGCGAGTCAAAGCGACACGCGAATTTCACGATTACGCTTTCAAGTTCAAGTAGAAGCAAAAGAAACATATTGCGATCGGTAAATCGCTTGTATTGCCATTGAAAAAATTTTACATAAGGCCTTTTATTAGAGTTGCTTGACTACGTATTTACAAAATTCTGAAGTTCTAAGCGGTTTAAGGAGATGCCTAGCTCCATTCATAATCCTCATTTGAGGCCTTTTGGAGATACTTAGCTCGCTCTACAGACCAAAAAACTAAATAACAAAACAAAAAAAAAAATTCCGCCCTCTACCTCCTCTTCTTCTTCACTCCTCTCTCTTCTTCCTCACAGAGCTTTCATCTCCATCTTAGCAACAACTTCATCATCGGAGGAGGAGAGGGCGTCCCATAATCATTGCTTTTTCTTCTTCTAATTCTTCACTTCATTCTTCATCTGCTTCCTCCATTTCTTCTTCTTTCTCAATCTAGTTCTCCATCTCCTCATACGAGATCGGGGAGTATGGGAGGACTCGGAGACTCTTGGTCTTTGGTGCTGGATAATCTTTCGGCGAGAAGCTTGCCACGAAAAAATAACTCCTCGCAGTGCTCCACAGGACTGTGGTGCGGAGGAAAGCCTAGCAGCACTCTGCCGGGAGGGGGAATGGATTTCTTTATCAATTTTTTTATCTTGCCTCTTAAGCCTCTCGGAGGCAAGTCGTGAGGATGGGCCAGACGAGGCCCAGGCGGCATGGCTCACCATGGTAGAAGGAAGAAAGGGAAGAAAGGATTAGGCGCTAGAAGGAAGAAAAGGATTGGCGGTTGAAAGAATGGAGGGAGGTTTCTTATAGGCACGGTTGTAATTATGATTCATCACATCATACAAAGATTTATATCATGCTCAAGAATTACCTATCATTATATCTATTGGATTAATTACGCGCTAGGTTATCGTTAATTCTACATAGAATTACCCACATGTCAGCTATGCTTAAAACCTATGTTTTCATTAATTTTGTATAATTACCTAGACTGACTATACTTACAACCAACTTTGTCCCATCTAGATTTCGACCTATACTTACACCTCATTAGTATTACTAGCATACACCCTATATTTACCATTAATTTTGCAATAATTACCTACGAGCTATGCTTACAACCTATTTTTAATTTGCTTGCCCCAACATATATTTGTCCATGTAATGGTTTTGGTATTTCTTAAAGTTCCTTTAATCGGTTCTCAAAATTACTTTGTCGCTTTTCGAACTAATATTAAGACATTTCACTTTATATAGGTGAAGCGTGTGGATCCTAAAAAGGGTAAAAATGTAATGCCTATCCCCAACATGTTCCAACATTGTTACCATGTTCTTATCACATTGTTACCCCATTGTAAACATTATTCTTGTAGGTCAATCTTTGTGGACCACCAAAAGGGTGTTGAGGGTACGAGACTACTAAGCAAATTGTCCTCTACGATGGGTTGGATTGGAAGAATAAGAAGGTGAAGTGAAGCACCAGAAATACAATAAGGAGCTAGTAGGTGAAAGGAACTATCATACTAGCTGATCCTATCCAGTATCAATGATGAAGGTTAGGAGAGGATAAAGTGGGTGTATAGCCATAACAAGTTAGAGGAAAAATGGAAGGAAAAGAGGATCGTCCACCCGAGTTACTGCTTTGCTTGTATTAAACAATTGGAGTTCCATGCATCATGCCATAGCCTATGCTTTACGTGAGTTTATAGGAGAATTCCTTTACGGGCGGAGGTTGTGGATGTGCTGATTTCTTAATACCTCAATAGTACGCAGGACCACATTTTCGGAGAAGAGGGGCACACTCGTTGGTGGTATTATCCTAGCAAGAGGTCCAAGTCAAGTAGTGATTTTTCACGTGAAGCTACGACTAAGGTAAGGAATGGAATGTTGTTGGGCTAATTGTGTTGGAAGTTTGAAATTGATGAATTGGTGGAAGCAGGCCACCTTCAAGTATACTTGTGATGAGAGGAGGACTTACATGTACTTTATTCATGAGCTTGCACTTCAGATGAAAAATTCCCAAAAGAAAAAAAATACCTTTACTAGGGACATGGATATGTAAAGTTGCATGGATACATATTCATGGCATTTCAATTTCATCTTGGCAAAATTGGCAAGCAAGTCATACAAAGGAGTAAAAGTGCATTACATGGAAATAATGGCATGTGAGGCCAACTTCTAGGATCTGGTACGCTAGGAGGTTTGAAATATGTAGATTTTGAATAAGAAACCTCATTGTTAGTCAATGAAATAGCATTTTGATTATCACAATATAAGCATTGGGTTAATCAAAACTTCTTTGAAAAGATTGAAGTAGGCGTCATTAACCATATCAACTCTCTACTTGCCATACTAAATTGCCAACATATTCTACTTAATTAGTGAACACACATAACCACAATGTTGTTTCTTCTTTGTACCAAGATATCAAAGAATGATCTATAAAGAAACATGCACCACTTATTGGAGCGAAAAGTCGGGCAACCTCCCCAATCAACATCGATATAACCAACCAACCTATATCTTGGCGAGCATATGTCAAAGCGCATAATTTATAATTACCTTTAAAATGGCGAAGAACTACGTTCATTGCATTCCAATGTGATGCCTGGATTAGACATAAATTGTCCCAATGGGTGGTTACCAAAAAGAAACTAAAAATGTTGAGGCATTACCCTACCTCTCACTTCAAAAACCTAAGGTTAAAAATGATCACTAGGTTGAGGAAGGTTGTCACCTATGTCTAGTTGGCAAAGGGAATTTTTATGCCACATCATCACTCCACAAGTCACATCACCATTCATTACACGTGTCAATCCACATCATTTCATTCCATATCCACCTCATTAAAACCTTGTTTGACTAGGGAAAAGTTTTTTGTCATCCAATAGTACCACATCGGTATTTGCCACCTCACCAAAATTTATGTCAGTCACCTCTCCTTCACTCTTGACCAAAAATCAAGTGCTCAAATCATCTTTGAAAATAAAACCACAATAGCCCTTGTGAAAATATGCCACGGCACAAAAAACTTTCAAATTAGGTTTATTTGGACCTCCTTAAGCTACTTCTTGGGAAGCGTGCCTTCTTTGGAAAAATATTGAAACCTACCTACATCTACCCCCCATCTATCTACCCTCTCATTTTTCATGAAGTGGCGTCCCCACTGGCGTGCCGGTCGAATCCGCAGTAAGCCTTGTTGGCGTGAGAAGACTCCCGCATAATCGATTAAAAGCGACGAGAGTCTATTTATATCCTTGTTTAACTTTTGCTCTTAACATGGGATATATCCTTTGAAGGAAGCAAGAACCCTTAAATTTTTTGCCAACCAAGAAAGCGAATTTTTGGCGTATCCGACCACAAATTACATCGTACCAAGATCCCACCTACGCAACATCAAAGAAAACCGTCGGAAGCTAAAGACAAAGAGGATAGTAGTAGATTCAAAATTTCCAGCAAACAGGGCCTTTTTAAAGAGGGCAAATCTCTGTCACCGGAATTAGGGGCTTTACGTTAAATTGAAGATTCTTGGTGTGAAGTACACGTAAAAGTGATCTCCTGTATGATTCGACCACTTTGTTCAAATTGATCGTTGATCGGTGGTGACCATAAACACTGTCCAGATTTTGAGTATGCTTTGCTCGTGCTTGTGGAGCATCGAAAATGATGTGATTCCTCAATTTGATATATCAAGTGAATGAAAATCCAATTTAGTAATATCTTTCCCTTTGAAGTATTGAAATTCCAAAATAGCTACGAAATAGCTTCTATATTTGCCTAAAGACTAAAGAAAATTCAAAAAAATAGCTTATTACGTTCCTTCAACTAGTATGCATATCCAATCAACAACACATTCTATGGTTAATAAAGAAAAACTACTGCTCACCATAATGCCATTCGGTATCTCATCACTTTAAGCGCACCATTACCTTTCTGTAGTTGAGCTCCACAGAGCTCTAGTGGTTTTAATAGCAAAGGGTTGATTTAGGATATCTCTACTGTTCCTTTTGCATAGTTTTCCTACTTAAATACTCGATAAAATTTGGAAAGAAGCATTCTCTGTGGCAAAAGACGCAATGCAGCCGGTTCATAAAATCCATAGTTCCAAAATATCTTTATCTCTAAATTTTGTATTAGTGTTTACGTGACCCTTTAGACCCTTTAACACCTTCGGTGGTTTCATTCGAAAAGATATTCCTAAAGAATTACGCAAAAAGGAGCTCTCTGCGGGCATCATTGACCAAATTAAACCCTAGTCGGTTGTGTGATTTAAAGTGCCAAATGATGTCGACTTGAGAATATATTTTGCACATATATCCCATCAATTGTCTAGTATATATTACGTGATTCGGAAAAAAATTCAATTATATTACTCAGAATCTAAGGTTAACCTTTGTGCATTTTTTCAATTTGGAAAGCTGGTTCTAACAATGATTCTTTGAGGTTTATTTACTGCCAAATTTGAGCATAGGTGGTTGCCTAAAGCAGCTTTGGAGGTCTACATTCAGGTTGAGGGATTGCCGGGGAATACCTCAACATCTTGGAAGAACTCCTCTTGAGAGATCCACCCTGGTTCTTGGAACTATGGCTCCTAGGCAGAATCTTTGAGACAACTTGTGTCCCCAGCAGACATCTTTGTGAGGTACAAGATAATGCGGTACAAGCTACACCCCCCAAGGTATGTCTGTACATCTGCTCGTCGTGAATCTAAACACCCTTTGTGCACCTTTCGTGCTGAGCCCCAGATGTTCCCATTCACTGTTCCTACATTTGACTCTCTTTATGAGTGCTAATAATTTCTCAAGGTTTTGATGAGTATTATCAAGAATATAGCGCAAGAAAGGTACCAAGTTCACTTTGAATTCAAAAGTGCTTCAAAAATGATGAAGTAAGAGCTTGGTTGGAATATGTGATAAGTGATGGAACTAACACATGGGATGAGAGATTATCAAAGATTCTAGCAAGGTTTGGAAAGGTTTATGATCCTCAAGATCTTGTTTTGGATACAAACTTTCCATATTAGAAATGGTGAGACTATTCATCAATATGTAGAAAAGATTTCATGTGTATCTCACCAAATGTCAAACTAATCAAGTGCCTCTGTACCTTGCATCTTGTTGCATCTTTTAAGAGGTTTGGTAGCGGGGCCAAAATGCAGAGAAAATGCTTAAGATTTACAAGCGAGGAGGATTTGCTACCATTCACAAGGCTTTAACGAGCTATTGAAATTGCTGATGTGCTTTCTTCCTTGCCGGATGATGTTTATGCCACTAATGATCCTTTCTTCCAGTTTGAACAAGAGCATATAGGTCAGGATACCATACCCGATTTATGCTATTGAAAGACAAAAAGTTCAAGATAGCTGAAAAAGAATCAGATAAGCGCTGCTATGCAAAAGCAGATGTTGACAAAGTTCTTTGAGGGCCCTGCTTGAAGTGACAAACAACTCTCCGAGATTGAAGAGCTTCAAGACCCGGAGAAGAAGAACACTTATCCTCCATGTGCACATTGCATAGAGACACTCCATTCTTACGAGATTTGTTAGTGGGCTTTGTCTTAAATGCAATAAGAGCCATTATGGTAAAGGAAGTGCCACAATACGTATTTTTGCAAATACGAGGACACTATGAAGATAGATGTAGTGTTAAAGAGTATTTTTAACTGAACAAGAAAAAGCAAGGCTGCTGAAACCCTTTATACATTAAATGTTGTCTGAAACTTCTTATCCTATAAGGTTTGTCTTGAGGAATCAGAAGAGCAGGAAGAAATTATGGTGTGCACCTTGAGGCTATGATATGAAAGACAAAGGGAGGCAACTCAGGAAAGCAGGAAACAAGTGCTCTAGAAGGTGGGGAATAAAAACAAACTGCGGAGAAGAGGTAAACAAGCGATACCCCTACCTTGTCAAAAGTTCCAGGAAAGATAAAGACAATGATGAATTTGGGACTCTTGAAAAGTTCAAAAATCGATTGTAGACCTACTCACATTGTTGAGTGCTCCCTGCCACGGAAAAAAGATGTGGATTTGACTCGGGAGAACAAGTTATCTTTGATACAAGATGGCGCTGATCCAGTGCCTTCACTTGTCTTTAACATTGGTAAAGAGCCTTGTCAAGGTATTACTAGATGGTGGTTCACCAACACAAATGTCATGCCACATCATGTGATGAAGGACAATGTGGCTTAGAGATTGACAAAAAGGCACAATAAGTACTTAAATCCTTCTCCAATTAGAAAATAAACCCCATAGGGATTATGGTAAAATTACCTATAGATATTGAAGGGATTGTAGTGGCTGCTAATTTTGTAGTAGTTGCTTTTGAAGGTATGAATGAAATCGAGATATTATGACCTCCTTTGGGAAGGAGATGGTTTATCCTGATTAGATGCTAGGCCTATATGGTCAAGAGGTGAGTGTACCATGCGATGCTTAAGGCAGTCACTATTTACAACAAGTTTAAGAATTTGAATCTTTTAACTATATTGAAGAAGATTTGTTGATGTCTAACCAACTTGGTGAGTATGAAATGGTATGGCTCGACTTGATATAGCAAAGAGACCATCGACAAGTCACGAGACATAAGGAAAGTAGTAGTGCTTCTTATGGTTTGATTGGCAGTGTTTCTAAGAAACTAAGCATAGCATCATCTCTTTGCTATTCTCAAATAAGTCCGGCAAATTAATGGCAAAAGTAAAGCGAATCCATTTTGAATTCCGCTTCTAACATGCGGCTGAGTATAAAACGTGATTGCGGTTAAGGCTAACACCTTAGTATTCTTGACATTATTGTGTTTAGTGACTCCCAACTTGTGTAGATAGATCCTAGGAGATTATCAGACCAAGAACAAGGATATACTCACATGAGGAATCAAGCTTTAGAAGAATTGTCAGGTTTTAACTTGGGATGCATCATATAACTAGAGAGTTCAATGGGGAAGGATGCCTTATGCAAGAGTCTCCTTGCTTGAACATCTAACAGAAGGTGCTATTAAGAAGAGCTTGAAGAGAGGAACTCAAAACAACTTCATCACAATACGGTAATCAATGCTAATCTTGAAAAACAAGTAAGAAATCAAATAGAGAAAAATGGGTAGGAATAGAGGTCTTGTATATTTGGAATATGTTTAGAAGAAGATGAATGCATTCTTTAATTTTTTAATGAATGGAAGGATGTGTTTGCTTGGGACTATGATGAATTAGTTGGTGTTGATAAGAACATTTGTGAGTTTGAGATAAGGTTAAGGAGAATTATCAAACTGTGATGCAAAAACTTCGGAAGAATTAATGTATCCTTGCTTGACTTAATCGAGGAAAAATTACTTGGTGAAAGATGCAGGTGCCCGTCCATGAAATATCAAATCAGAATGATTGTCATGCATTAACGAAAAAACAAAACTATTACAAAATGCATTGGCTATAGGGATACGAATAAAGCCAACGTGCTATCCTTTGCCTTTTTGGAAGAGATTTTTACATGCGGGTTACGGAAGGAGATCTACTCTTTCTTAGATGGATTCTCGAGGTTTGTCGGATCTCTGTCAAGCTAGAAGACCGATAGTGACTTGTTACCATAGAACTTTTGCCATGAAAAAGAATGCCTTTTGGTTTGATAGATACTCCCGGCAACTTTTCAAAGAACAATGGGCCCGCTATCTTCAAGGACATGCCTTCAAGCTGCATTGAGGTTTTCTTGATGATCTTTGCCCAAGGATCGTGTAAGGATCATTTTAACTATCTAACTTCAAAATATGTGTTATGTGCGAGAAAAGAAGTTAGCAATTTAAATCCCAAAATCGTGTTCTACACTCCAAGGGAGGATTGCTGAGCCAAGTATCTTCCAAAGGGATTCAATGAAATTTGAAAGTAAGGTGGATGCCACAGAAAAAGCCTTTCTAAAGTAGGAAGTAAAAAGGTTTTTTAGAATAGTAGAGTTTTAGAGATTATTATGTCACATTTCTCTAATCTTTGTGGCTCCTATGTCTGATCACCAAGGTTGTAAAGTACCAAACATGAGAGCAAGTTAAGTATCAGTTGAATGGACTGAGACATACCCGACTTGCTTTTGATAATATTATAAGCCATCTCAGTGCATTACTTAAACCTCTGATACCCTTCCAGCCCTTTGAGGCTTATATAATTTTATTACAAAAGAATTTTTGTATAGGATGGATTCTGCCGAGAAGAAGAAATTGGTAACTTTTACTGTAAAATTTGGTCTAACAACTTTGACGGATATCCAAGACTTGAAAAAAGTCTGACCCTTATGTTGATTGATAGGCAAGGGGACATCTCATTCAAAGAGCCATACTCAGAGTGTCGTGAAACAAAATGTATCCTTGATGTTCCTCAAAAAAGCAGCCTAAGAAGGAAGGAAGGAAGGAAGTTACTTTTATAGTCCAGGAGCCAATCAGGTCTATAGGACCCAATAAAAAAAGCAACGACGGATGCGGTTAAAAACCCCACTTGAGAAAGATTTAGAGGAAAAACCGTGGCGACAATCAACTCTTGACAAGCTAATGCTAATCATATAAAATGCGAAACATCCCAATATACTCACAGTCCTTTTCCCAAGTAGTGCCTAGTCGGCCAGACAATAGAATGGGGGAGCAAAGAGTGACTTTCTCATGAGTCCAATTACCTCTGGATGTATGACCCGGGGCACGCATCTTGACGGTGTGTTCATCCCAGCAAATGCAAAGACACGTCCAGCGTACTAGGGGCATCTCGGCCCAGGCCAGTGAGCAACAGGCAACTCGATGTGAGACTCATCCCTCAGCAGCTTTTGGGTTTGGCCTTCAGCCAGACTTTGTCTGGCCTTGAGGCTCCCAAATCCACACATAGTCCGATCACGAGATGGTGGGCTGCAGATGGGAGGCAATGAGCTGCGGCACAGGGGAGCAGGCGGGAGCCTTGAGGTTGTTGTGGGCCCCGGGCTAACACGGGATTGATGTGCTCCTTAATGTGACCCGTTTCAAGCACACTCCTGGAAACTGATGGGGTCCCGAGCTTGCCAAGGAAACAAGCATCTAGGTACTCCATGAAACATCTGATCGGCCCGCTGCGCCCGGTGTCTGCTTGTCCCATTGCTCCTGCCACGTTCCATCTGGCGAACCATGATCTCTCTTACCCTCAAGCAGGCCCTAAGCCCGGCTGCGGACTCATGGCCCGCGGTGTAAGCGGTCGCGAGGCCGAGCATCACCCATAGTAACCACTTACAATAGGCGATGTATCAAGAAATTTGCCCGTGGGCGGCGAATCAGGTTCCTGTGACGAGAATCGAGTAGGGTGGGGTTTCACCAAGTGCCGTGCAGAAAATGCCCATACTGCACACACTCCAAGTCATTCCAGTCAAATCCAAGAAAAATGACTAAGACTAAACAACCGTCTGAAGAATGAGAGACTTTCGACCCGGTGCCACGGAGCGGATGTGGTGATGGCCCCAATCATGGCTCTGCACAGTGGTATTGTTGCACATTTATAAAAGCGCTTTCCGACTCTGTCACATAGCGGATGACGCTCCAATGAGGCGAGGGCTCACTAAATTGCTTGTAGGTGGGCGTAGCGCCCAGGCATCCCGACATGTGAGTGCGGGAGGCATGTGGGAGTGGCGTAGAGGATATGAGAACCTACTGGTCTTGGCAGTTGGCCTTATGTCTGTGCTAATGAGAATGTCTCTAGGGCATCAGGTGAGGCTGCCACAGGGTCTCAGAGCTGACGAGGCCAACATCGTCACGCGCAGAATAATTTGGCCAGATGTTGGTGCAAAGATGTATGCCATCCCATACTCGATGGCGGGCTCCTGGCGTCGATGTAGAGGCCAAAAGTGTCGGTGAGGAGGGGCAGCCCTGGGATTGGGTGTCTCTTGGTAAATGCTTGGCCGTCGGCGCATCACCTTGACAACTCTCCCTTTTAACTGTGGCGTGCACTTGCGGTAGGGAGCCCAGGTTGTGTGATCTGGCCCACAACTTTCGGGGAATGTCAAAAAGCCTTCTGCAGGGAGTCCACAAAGCGGCCGATGATCCGGTGAGTTAAATTTCATCGCTATCCGATGCCCTTGGCGTAAAGATATAGTCAATCGTTGAGTGGGCGGGAATTGGCTTCTACGTGTGAGGGCTCGCACATCAGCGCCTCTGCCCGGCCGGGTCAGCTGCTCGAGAATGCCAGTAGCAGTTTGGCAAATCTTGAAGCCGACCATGATCGTCCGGTAATTGGCGGACCCGGTGTGGAATCGCCCGCTTTGTGAATGGGAACAGCAACGCTGGTCCATTGTGGAAACCCTCACTGCAATGCTTTCTGTTAGGCAATTAGTGAGTGAAAGCTGTGGTGCCACGCCCACTTGATAACTTTCGGCTGCATACCGTAGTCGGTTGCCTTCCAT